>WBMY01002312.1:45242-129256 GCA_013397315.1 Donacobius atricapilla | reverse complement strand
ACCCAGTCCTGCTCAAACCAACCCAGTCCTGCTCAAACCAACCCAGCCCCGCTCAAACTCACCCAGCCCTTCTCAAACCAACCCAGTCCTGCTCAAACCCACCCAGCCCTGCTCAAACCAACTCAGTCCTGCTCCTGGACCTTCCCAAACCTTTTTATTTCCTATAAAACTTATTATTTTTATTTTATTATCACTCTGCCCTTTGATCCTTCATCAAGGTGTCATTTTTTGTAAACTATTTTGATACGTAAGGTGATTTTTCTGATAGCCTTTCAGGTTTAACAATTGTATTCAGTGGTAACTGATACTTATATACACTTACAATAATTGATTCAGGAATAACAGTGATATTCATAGGTGAGATGTAGTTGTGGTAGCAAATATTCCCCAGGAAAGGGGAGTCCAGATCTCTTATTTTCCATATTCCAGCAAACATTCCCCATAAAAGGGGAGTCCAGCTTTCTTCTTTTCTATGCTCCAGTGGTGGTAGCAAATATTCCCCATAAAAGGAAAGTCCAGGTCTCTCCTTTTCCATGTTCCAGGGGTGCATCTGAACAGATGGACAGAGGTCAGCCCTTCACATGCTGCTGAGCACCCCTGAACACTTGGCCTCTGTGGGCATCTTGGACAACACTTCCAGTCACGTGGTGTGGAGGAGGATGGTTTGTGGGTGATTGTTTCCCCCTGTAACATAATGAATTGGATCATTGTAAAGAAAAATTTTAATTTCTATTGTTTTAGCAAAAATCCTTTCCATAGCACCAAAATGTGAATTTCTTTCAGAGGCAGCTGCAATGCTTTTCTGCCAGACAGATGTGAAGCTCAGTCCTGATGTGCAAGACCCTTCAAAGCCTCTGAATTTTGCAAGTATTATTACTTTTATATCTTTTCCCAAAAAACCAGACAAAGGCTGCTTGTGAAGTCTTCTACCATTTTGCATGAAGAATTTTGATGCAACTGCTGCATATTTGTTTGGCTCTGATAATCGTTCTGGGTTTTTTGCATGCACTTAGCCTTTATCTTTTAATTTTGGAGTACTTTATTTTTTAATTCTGATGCTCCGTAGTTAACTTTGCCAATAGGGGTTTGCTCCTAGCACCGCCTTCTATTTTGTACAGAATGCAGAAAGCCAAGTTCTTCTCTTAACACATTTGTTTGGCTTTATATTGTACTAATACTGCATTATTGACATTCCTAAGACTGTTTTTCATGTTTGGAAGCTATCACTGCACTTTATTTTAATTTTGCTCTGCTTTTTCCACTCTACTGTAAATTAATGCAGTGTTTAGAAGTGACAGAAACCTACTTTAACAACATCCTTACATCTCAGTGCACTGGGCATGCCAGGAGTGACGTAGAATAGAATATGCCCTCCTACCATTTTATTTAGAAAAATCACCAGCAATTAATCTTTCTTTGCAAGTTCATGGGAAAAACCAAAAGACTCCTAAAAAATTTCTTTGGGTGCATGTCTGTACTTAAAAACCTGAAACTTAAAAGGATCTTCAAGAATTAAAGCACTTACGCCTGTTATCTTCACTGACTTTCTTAAATGCTGAACTGACAGACAGTTTCTCTTTCGTGGTTCTCTGCACCAGTTTTGGTATTAATAACTGTAGCTCTAAACTTAACACAGTCTGCTCAGTCCAAAGACCAATAGATCAGAGCCTTTGAATGCTATTTCCTATTTTTTTTTTTTTTTAGGTATTCTGTTATGGGTAAAAATAAGATTAAATATCAGCAACGCTGAAGTACAAATGAAATCAACTTGCCTAATCTGAGGCAAGTTTCACTGAAAATGGCAAAGCCTGGTGGGAAAGCGCTTGTGATATCCCAGAAATGTAAATCCCAGGCACCCTATCACTATTGACAGGAGATCCTGCTCGAGGACACTGCAAAGTGATCCTACTTGTTTACATTTCTTATTAAAAACAACGGAGAGAATGAATTTGAAATTTATCTCGCATGTTAAGGACAAGCCTCAACAATGTCAGCATGTTCTCACATTGTGAAAAAAAATAGAGAGAAAACCAATGTGAAGTTTTAATACAGAAAGTAATTGAGCTGGCATATTCTTGTCAAACCTTCCCTGGTATCAAGTGTGTAACTTGGTGGCAGTGATTAATGCACAATGTTCTTGGTGCCAGCGAGGTTTGGGCTGATAGAAAAGGCAGCAGTCCTTCAAATATGCTCTTGGAGCAGGTTTATTTTAGCACAGAACTGACTGCTCCATCCTAAGCACATGCTCAGGTGCTCTGCTGCAGCCAAGCACCGAGCAGAAACCGCTGGAGACATCAGTGAATGCCGAGCTCTGGTGCCACATGAATGTCCAGACTGTTCACTGGAAGCCAAATCTGCCCAGGGCCAGACCAGCTTTCACCCTCTACTTTCCAGACAGGAACTTTTACTGTGACATTTCTGATGGCAAAGCAAAGCATTGCTGGCAATGCTTAAGTGTCTTTAGCTGCTTTGAAGCTGAGATTTGCAATACTTTAATGGTGGTTATCAGCAAGAAACAGAGGCTGGAAGGTCCAGGCTGAGGCTCTCCTATGAGAAAAGCTGATCTCAAATATTTTTTACTAATACAGTTCTGAGTCTTGTGAGAACTGCACATAGTTGGGTTTTAAGCTGAAAAGGAAGTGATTATTCTCAAGATCCAAGTAAAATCTATCCAGGGATGGATATTTCCAGGGACCTGAGGAGAAGCTGTGTTTGGTGGTGGTGGTAGCCAGTGCAGAGAGGATGTCTGAACTAGTTCTCTTTAAATCCAGAGTGTAACAGTGAACAAAGGTGTCTGAAGAGACTCTGTGCTCCACTCTGAAGGCCAAACTCTGATGGCACAAACCAACAAAGCTTATGACTCTCTAACTCTAATTAAAAATTTGCTTCAGCAAGTGTGTTAGAACTGACTTTTTTTTCATCAGAGCTGAGCCCAAGGACAGTGCCCATGAATCAGAGAGAAATAACATTCTGTTTAAGGTTTCTGTTTCATTTAAATAGAGAAAAGCCCCTTGGGGAGACACAGAAATAAGGCAGGATAAAAGGCCCTCAGGTTCAGAATCCCGAGTGCTGCTCTCAGTCGCAGAGAAGGAAAACCACTCCCATGTTTGTATTTTCTATGTCAGTGCATGAAATGTTTCAGTGGCTGTTTCAGGACAGCCAGGATTAACTTCAGTGGATACCTGAGAATGGAATAGGCTCGGGGTTTTTGCCCAAGTGCCACCAGTGAGTGACAGGAACACGTGGCTGTAACCCCAAACAGTGTTGTGAAGGCCTTTATCCAGAAGCTAAGTTTACAGATTTTGCAAAGTCGTTAAACAAACACTGTAACTTTCAACATAAACACAATTAACTAACATAAATATTTGTGCCATTTTCTTTTCATTTCACTCCATGCATATACCACATAAATCAGAGTTACCTTAACAGTTGGCTTTAGGATACCATTATAATTCTTATCAAGAATTGAACTTTTCTGGAGCAAATAACTCTCTTGTTTAGCACAAGTGCATCTCCTGAGCTTAGTACCTGATCCAAAGGGTTTCAGGATCTGTTCAGCCTCCTAGACTGAAGAGTTGGGGGATACAGGCAGCTGCCTTCAGGGTTCAGACAGATAGGAGTGATATTTTTCTCACCATGCTCCAATTCCAATTGTTCCAACAGAAATCTTTCACTGTGAAAGTAAGGATTGAGTAATGGGTATAGAAATTTCTCTTTAAGCAGCACCCATTACTATTAACCCATGTTGGGTTAGTAAGAGTTCTGGCTGGGAGGAACAGTGGGGCATCTCCCCCAGAAGATATTCCTTACTTGATAAACCTTTTTGAATTTAGTCCAAAAAATAAGCAAAAGTTTTATGGTGTAGAAACTAAAGCACAGACTTTACACAAATCAATCAATCAATCCCATAAACAAACCACCAGTTAATAACCACAGTGGTTTGTTTATATACTAGCATGATGAGAAGAAATCTAAAATCCAAGTATATCATGAATTCCCCTCTTTATCCTATACCAGAGATGTAACTTATTTCATTTTCCTGTTTTCCGTACCCTGCCAGGCATAGTGGATATTTCATTTATTTGTTATTGAAGTAATTGTCTTTTTTTTCTCACATGTTGCATGGTTATTGAGTGTCTCTGGATCCTCTAGTGTTTTGCCTTCATCAGAAAGTGCCTCATTGCTGAGAAATGACAGAGAAAGAATGGAAGTCACTGGCAAAGCATAAAAAGGCAAACAAACATCGTGCCCAACGTGCCCTTACATGGATCCAAGGCCCATTGTCCTTAAATAGCACTATACAGAATACCACCGCACATGGAGAGTCTCAACGTGTCCCAGTCAATAGCCAAAAGCCACCCTGAGACTCATTCCACTGAGAAGCTCTCCACAGCAGCTGATACAACGATTTTCATGGAGAAGAGAGGTAAAAGAGAAAACTTTGGGCTGCCTGCACTCAGGTAATTCCAGGACTGAGGGACCAAGCTGACAAGGGGTTGACACTCAGCTTTAGCAGCTGTTCACAAGCTCTCCTTTTGTCTGCCTTCTCTATCACCCACTGCCAGGGAATTCAACATCCTTATTAAACACAAAACAGTAATGTTACACAAGTGATTTTTTTAAAATTCTAGCATTCAGGAGTAAGGGAATGCCAGGATCAAGCCTGGCTGCAATGATTTGCACAGAATCATGGCATGGTTGGGCTTGGAAGGGACCTCTGGAGACCATCTAGTCCAACCTCCCAGCTAAAGGCAGTTCACCTAGAAGCTGCTTTAATATCTCCAGAGCAGGAGACAATCCTATTTGTCCCATTGGAGCCTTCCATTGCTCAGGAGGAAGCCTGGACCTGTGTGAGATGGATCAGAACCAATGTTGTCTCTAGGCTCTCTTTGTTACCTCAGCTGGAAGGCATATAGTGAATGATGCAGAGATAAAAGAAATCAGAGGATAGAAAAATGGAGAAGAGTTACTATATTTCATCATACTGACCCCCAAAGGGGTCATCAGCAGACTATAAATAAATTCAACAGAGAGAAAAATTTCCTGTAATGGCGATCAATATTTAAAGACAAAGTTTACTCCAGGTCTTCTTGTGAGTTCATAAACAACTGTAAAGCTGTTTGCAAACTAAGGAAAACTGAAAAGCATTCCAAGCCCTGGAAACTTAAAGCTGTTGCATGACTCAACCTTATTCACACATGCACACAAAAAAGAGTGGTTTTGGCCCCAAATGAAGCATATGTCTTTTCAGTCTTATCATGTATTATCCATCAGGCTAATCCATTAGTGGATTTGGGGATGTTTCTTGGAAGATTGTGTGCTGGATATTAATAGGCTCTAGCTAAGGAACTCTCTTCTCCAGTGTGTCTGTTGGCTACACTGCAGAGATGGCTGAGGCTTTGTGCTCCACATCCCTGCAATCCCAACAAAACGAACATCACCCCCATTTATGAAAAGCACCAAAAGTCTACCTGACCCTTCCATGCTCACCCTGGCAGCCCATGTGGGCAGGATGGGGCACCCAGGCCTTCCCTTCACTGGCTGACTCCCCAGAGACGGGTGTCCTCACCTTCATTAGTTACCAATGTAGTTACAGAATTTCTAGGACATGCCATGCTCTCCTTACACAGGTTATATTCCAAATTATTCAGTAATATCTAATCCCCTACATTAATTAGTAAAGAATTATTAGAGGACTCTCCAAAGGTGGCAGTTAACCTATTCTGCCATCATAACATTCCTGCTCACATAGTAGAGGTGACAACACTCAGACATGTCAGGGTGCTGGGCCTGCAGGGCCTTTTCCACAGTGTCAGTGGGAGCAGCCCTCTAAAGGGAAAAGACTTCTCAGGTGCTGCTGCAGAGAACGTGGAGAGAGAGTTCTGCTGTTGGCTCAGAGCTCAGAAAAAGCTGGAAATTGGGATCTCTTGGGCACTTCCCCTGACTCTGTAATTTCAGGGCGATGCTTTGTACAAGGTGTGTTTTCTGAGCCGTGCTCCCCTGCTCCAAGGTGGGAGACTTGTCATTAGCACACCACAGCAAGGGGTGAACCTTCCCTCTGTGCTGCAGGGGGGAAGGACCCTGCGGGGCTGTGTGCTCCCAATGTCAGGGGAGCGCTGCTCACAGAGGTTTCTGTGCTCATGCACGTCTGAACTGCTGGAGGTGTTGGCTCACTCCAAGAGGCAGGAAAGTGGCAATGCCACGGGACCTATTTGTTCTAGACTCATTACAGAAAACCTGTGAAAAGTGACCCCCCCCCTTGTGTCACCTGTGCTGACTGCTTGTGCCACCTCCCATGTGAAATACAGACCAGCCCACTTTTCTCTCTTAAATACTACAGGAACACAGCAAGTCCAGATTTATCTTTTGTATCTTTGTTTATCTTCTGTATCTTCTGCGAGACACTTCTTGAGCCAAAGGCACAGGCTATCAGTGAGATTGCAGTTGGTCAGACTCTTGTCCCTGATCTGTCCCTCAGCTGGTGCGTGTTTCCCTGGTTCCCTGATGGAATTAATCACTTGTGCACAAGACAGTGAGAGTCTATACAAATAATAAAAAAGTCCAATCTCTTCCCTAAACTCCATTCCATTGGCAGTTGTACAGCATTTAGGATTTGTATGCATTACTGACAGTTATAATCTGCAGGAGTTGCATTAGAGATTTGTGAATCTACTTTTGTGGTATCTTATGTCTTGTCGAAATGATCACAATAAATTAAGTACAGGAGCTTCATGATGCACTCAAAACCAACAGTCCTATCTAGTCCCAGAATTCCTAATACAGATGCAAGGACTGAGTAGGGAAACAGCATCAATGTGGAAGATGTTTTGGAAAAAAAGGAGAAAAATGGAAGTAACTTCTGTGGTTGTACTGATTCTCTTGTTTTCTGAGACACTGCCAAATCACAGTTGAAGGTACTCAGAGCTTAAAAACAGTCTTTGGGAGCTTGTTGAAGTCTAGCATTTTTTAGGTGACTAAGTATGGACATGAGCTCTTAAACAGAGGGTAAACATTCTCTCTTAGGGTGTATATCTACATTTTTGTTCCACTTAAGAGTTCGGTGAAAGACATGAAGGAAATGTGCACTTCTGTATTAATAATATCAAGCAGTGACGTAGAAAAAAATCAGCATACAAAGCCCATCTCATAATGGAAGCTTTTCTGTTCATTTCGAATAAAAATGGCTTAGCTTAGATCAAAGCAATAAAGAACTGTAATAGAAATAGAAATGGATCAGAATATGTATATTCTGCAAGACCTTCTTTACTCTCCATCAGAGTATTTCAAAGTGTTCTAACACAGACACAATTAAATTGTCTTTGAATCTATTATGTTTGAACAGGTTAGCTTTGTTGCAGAAGAACATTAGAGTCCTTTGTGCAGTGTGACTGGAAAAAAATTACTTAGTAAATGTATTTGAAATGCTGGAATTAGGCAAGATCCCCCAGCTGGGGTTTTGGGTCTCTGACTAGAACTCTTGAGATAGCCTCTGACTGAATGCAAATCAGGAAACAAAACTTTGTGGCATCACTTGATGTTTGTGAGGCAAAACATAGACATGAGTTTGATTTACCACTGTGACTGCAAACTGCTGTCTTCACACATGCTACAGTTCATTAACCCATGGATAATACTGACCTGGACTGCACACCTGCTGCAGGATCTGTATCCACAGTAATAATCATCAGAAGCTGTCTTCAGCTCCCTGAGTAAATACTACCAGGCAATTTCAGGTTATTAAGCAGATGTAGCCAGTTTATATAGGCACAAAAAACATCTAGATTTGCTTCTGAACATCTTTGGATGTTGTGAAGCAAACTGTTTTAATTCACTTCAATTTTCATGTTCTTCCCATATAGGCCAGATTCAGCATATCCTATCTGTGATGGCTCAATTTCTTATTACTACAGAAATATCCAGACAACAGCACAAGGTTTTAGAGCCTCCAGGCAGCATGTTTGGAATCAGAGAAATAACAGAGGAATAACATAGAGAATGAGGAGAAATATGAGGAATATCTATTTTTAGAAGCTAAAATATATTTGTATTTAATTACACTTTCTATCTTGTGCAACCCATATTCCCTGCAAACATGAAAAGGAACAAGCTGGAGCCCATTTAAATGTGGTCATCTGGTGTGAATCTTTCAGGCAACTAATTCTGCCATTATGATTACTTTCCACTCTCACATGCCATTTAATATTGGAGGGAGCAAAATAGTTCTGGACGGTCGTGGTCTATCCAATATCAGTGTGTCACTGAGATGTTAAAATCTCATCGAAGCCAGAAATGTAAATCTGCCAGACCTCCCAAGAGTACTGAAAGCTTCTTTTTCTCCCTCTGTGCTTTAAAGTGTGGGTGAGATAACATCACATCTTTTGTATCTGGGAAATCGTTCTCTCTGCTCATTCCTAAAAACTTGTCCCTCTTTCAGCTTCTTCTTCAAAAGAGGATTGCTTTTCTGAACACTCTTGGCTCCTTTTGAGCTTTCCTTTCATGGCTAAATAAAAATTAAGGTGTGCAGATACAGAAATTTTGTAGGAACCTGCCATTTCAGCTGACAATGTCCTGTCATTTCAGCTGTCATTAAAAAAAAAAAAAATGTTTCCAGCTAGTGACCTTTCAAATTCCATTAGTTAGTGAGGAAATGAAAATGTCCACAGGTTTGGGCCTTTACACTCTTTTTAGTAAATATTATATGCATCTCATTTTACTTAGGCGATGTTATCATGGCCAGCTTCTTAGAGTTAAATTAGGAAAGGCTGGGAAGGAGAAAACAAAGTGTAGAAATGAATTGATCACATCATGAATTATGCTTTCATCCCTGGGGAACTGGGTCTAACCAAGCTAGCAGGGGATTCTGCTGCCTAAATTGGAGTCTGTGAGCAGAGAAAAGGCAAAACCATCGAAGGAGCCCTGCCTGGAAAAGAAGAGAGATTAAGAACATCTGAAAGGAACACCAGGAGCATGCTACAGTAAAATAATTTGTATCTTCACAGAAACTTTAACATAGGCGCTGCAGATTAGAAAAGAAAGCAAAGAAAGGTCAGGTTTAGCACAGTCTGCGCACAAACATATATTTTTTTGCTCTTTTTGCTGTGTGGCTTTGGTTGAATAAAGGTGAATAAATAGGGAAGAAGTAATTTCCCTGTCATTTTTTCAATCCCAGTGTCCCCGCACAGTTTAACACTCTGTGTGTCAGGTACAGGGAGCTCTGCTGCAGAAAAAATGAACACTTTGGCAAAAGCCACAGAAGCTTCCTCTGGGGCTGCCCTGGCCAGAGACTGGAGGAGATCTGAGTCTGACACAGGGACTGTGCTGATCTTATCCTTGTAAGGTCCAGAAAGGAGGATTTGGAGTAAGACAAAGTGACAAGACTTCCCAGCAATATTTATTATTTCTTTACAATTATTTAGAGAAAATCTGAACTTGAGTCAGGACAGCCACTGCAGTCAGGTGCTGAGTGAATTCTATGGAGAGAGTCTTTATAAAACGACCAACTTGCTCCCAAGAACCCATAGTTGATTTTCTCCAGTACATGAGGCATAAACTGTCTCTGAGCACAGCAGATCCTCACTGCTGCCTTTGGAACAGCAGATCACACCAGCTGGGGGCTTGCAAGGGTAATTCTGTGTTTAATGCTGTGAGCCAGTGGGCCAAATTCATGTCTTCTGTGATAATTCCATTAAAGACTTACTATTTTGATAAATCACAGGAGGCAAAGGTCATGATCTCCTGGGAACTTTGATTTCAAGCTGTTTTGCTCAGGATTTCTATATTTAACTACTGCTGAGTGTCTACAGATATTTGCTTTGCCTCTCTTTCAATTTTGTTTCTCCTCTTACCCATGATTCTTGAGAACATTTTGGTGACTTATTTTAAAATATTTAATGCAGAGGATTATCTTCCCTTATATGCTTTCACCTGATCCATATATGCTAGGGGGGAAAGATGAACTGGAGTAAAAATTCTTTGAGCTCTTTGGGTATATTTTACATACTGGGAATATTTAATACAAAGGTGCCACTGAGGACTGAAGGGCATGTTAGATTAGGAACTGCCATTGGTGAAAATTTGGGGAACATGTCTAGTTAAATAATCTGAGAAATCTGTGTTGGAGGAATAGAATCTAAAATTTGTCATTTGAGTAATTTATTCATTATGCACAGGATATAAGCAGCTACGTTCCTAACACAGTGGTGGTTGTTGATCTCCAGAATACAAGCACCAGTTATTTGCTGATTTGGGGTCATCCAGAGGCAATTCTGGGGAGTTACCCACAGGTCATGACGTTGATATTTTCCTCCGCTCCCTAACGAAGCAGTGCTGACAAGAAGACTAAAACCAGTTTGTTGGCATGGGTTACTGAATTCCAGGGAACTGGAAAAGTTGTATCAGCAAAAGGGCTTTATAAGGGTGTGAGTTGCATCTTCCTTAGGGGTGCAAATGTGCTGTGGGTTTGAGTTCCAGCTGTTCCCAGTGGTCCAGCATCAGAGAAGGCAAGGAAAGGAGCTTATGGAGCCTCTCCTTTTCCCTCTGCCCTTCAGTGCAAGGACCCGTGAGTCTAAAGCAGAGGAGGGGCAGCCTGACCCCCTCTCAGGCAGCACAGCTCTTGCCATGAGGGATGGAGCACAGCAGGAACACATTTGGTAATCTGGGATCCACTTGTAGGAATAAAATGCCTTTTTAACCATTTAAAACACATGAGACTGCGTTCAGCACAGCTCTGTCCCTGGGGACTGACCAGGACAGTTTTAGCCCTTTTAAGAACAAAGAAAGAAAAGACCTAGCTGCAAGAGCTCAGTGCCCTTTCACAGGCATCCTAGCAAAGGAATGACTTCTTATTTATTTATTTTATGTCTTCAGCTCAGCTTTGATGAGAGGTTCCTTGACTTTTCTGTAGAGCTTGTGTTTCCTGTCTGAGATGATATTGAAGATGAAGACTGGCCCCTTCTCCTGTTTCCTTCCTACAGACCAAAAGGAGACCATTCCAAAGTATGCAGCCTTTAATCGGGAGGCAAATACAGGCCCCGCTTGTAGCCCTCCTCTCTTCTACAGTGACAAGAGCTGCTGCTTGAAGGTAACAGTTTTCTGTCTCATTTAATCCTTTGTACCGCCTCACTTCCCTTCTAGTATGCCACAGGGGAACTGACTTTAATGCTGAGCTGCTGCTTATGTATCATCCTGGCACTGGGAATAAGTAAGCACATATTTAATCCAATAAATCAGCATTACTTCAGCAATCCTTGTTTTTTTCAGCATGGCAATCTTACAGCACATCCAGTTTCAAATTATAGGGTTTTTTATGACCAGTTTTTAGATATACAGGATCAAATTTTGCGCAAATGTGCATTTGTTTCTTTATCTCTTTATTATTATATTATTTCTAATACTGCTAGTATTGATAATAATAATATCGCTAATTCATTTCACGGGGATGTCAAACTGTAGGTCACTTGAGAACTTTTCCACTAAGAAGCTAACATGATGGTTATTGCAAATAGTGGGAAATTATACTGAATACTTCAGAGAATGCCGGGATAAGCCTTTTTTGGCCATATTTATGTACTGTCAAGCTGTGAAATAAGACACATTCTCTCACATGGGAAGCCTTCTAGGCCTAATGAATAATCATTATCATTGTGTTTATTGGCCAAATATTAAGTTGATAGCCTCTAATGAAATAAGGACAGACAGAAGCCCCACCAATTTACTGGAGGTGGATATCCTTCCCCTCCCGCATCCTGACTGACATGGTGCTCGTTGAGCCACTGGTTTGAAGACACTTTTTTCCCTCCCCTGTGGCTTGTAATGTTCCTGTAATGTTTCTTTTCTGGTGATTTCTTTCTTTGTTGAAGTTGTGAAAGCTGGAAATTTGTTCATCTGGTTTAGTAACATTGTGAATTATACATGGCAAGTTATAAATTTTAACTTAATTGGTATGTTACTTATACTTTTAAAAATTCGTGCTCCTTCACCTGAGATCTTAGCAAAAATCAGATGTTTTGGAAAAGTGTATTTTACTGTCCCTTCTGCCCTCTTATGGAACTGCCTACACACGTTAAAGACTTAATCCAACTCCATGAAGTGGGACATTTGCCACTGATTCAGTAGCACTTGGATCAGGCTCCTCCTTTGGAAGGAAAGGATGACAAATGCCTTACAAAGAGATGTTTTGAACAGGTGAATAACACAGAAAAGATGAGTGGAAAGATGAGGAGTGGCCAGTTCTTAGCACTTCAGTAAGGACAAAGGGGTATAATTTACATGTGCATTAGACAGCTCCAGGGCTGGTATTAGCTCTGCATATTCCCAAGGATTTTTTTTTTTTTTTTTTAACCTATAAGTCACTGTAGGTTACTCTGCCTTCATTTAAGAAAACAGGTTTTTTTCATTTAAGAAAACAGTTTTTTCTTTTTGTCCCTGATTATGAGAGTCTGGCTATGGAGTTCAGGTCCACGTAGCTGCCACTCCAATAAGAGCTAAAATAAGCAATCTTGTTTCCCTGTGAATTTCTCATCCCTTCCTCCTCAGTCTCAGTTTTGGGAAAACTGAGTAAATGTGTTGTTGCTGTTGTCTGAGCAGCAGCTTCTGTTCAGATTCACCAGCTTATTAGAAGATTAAATTCCAAGGGTTCTATTGCTTTCTGAAAATCTACAGCTCATGCTCTGTTGTGTCACAGTTACCTTCTTCACAGCTATTTTCTTCTACCTTCGAGAGCTTAATTGTGGCAAATCAAGGGGGGAAGGAAGACTTTAATCAGGCAGGGAAAAATTACCTAAGAAACTCCAGTTTGAAAATAATGCAGTGTAGCTATGAAGCAACGTCTGTCACTAATTTCTTGTGCTCAGTAACAGGTACTGGCTGACCATGCAAACCTGATGGACTCTGGTAGAAATCAGAGCATGAAAAGTGAATTTTTCCCTACTGCAATATATTGTTGATCCTTGTAGGACATTTTCAGTTGTTTTCTCTGTGCATGTGATGTAGAAAATGGAAGCATGAAATGAAAATTCTGTTTGGAAAAGCTGATGATTCTGTTTGATAAACAGGACAAAAGTATTCATAAGACTTGAACATTCCCTTTTTGGGTCAATGCCTTGTCTTTTTCTCCCCTTGGGCTAAAATCTCAGCATGTTTTCAGGCATCCAAGTCATGGCCTGAGCTCACAGATGAAGAATGAGAGGATGAATCTGACAGTCAGGCATTCTGTCTCCTCTACCTGTCTTGTCACACACGTGTGCCCACTGCTTTTGTGTGCTGGTGCTCCCTGCAAAAGACCAACACACATCAGGTGTTTTGTTCCCTTCGAGTCTTCTACAGAAGACTGAGGTTAGTCCCTCAAAACTGTTGAGGTTCAGATGCCTCCCCTAATTCCCATATTTGATAATGTCATAGAAGCAAAAACAGTGGAACGCGCTTTGCCATCATCCCTCCCTCCATCTGTTCCAAACTTCTGGCCTTGGTTCTGTCCAGATTTGGACATTTAGAGAAGAGAGATGCAAAACTGTCATTTACCAAGGGCACTTTACCCCCTGTGGATCTTTGGCTGAAGGGTTGTGAAGGGTTTGCCTGGGTGCAAACCAAAGGGCAGCTCAGAGCCAGGCAGGGCTGCGTCCCCGCTCTCCACACTGGCACAGCACGGTGGGCTCCTGCTCCCTTCCATGGGAGGGCTGATCCCTCAGCTCCTATGGGAACAGGAACAGGAAAAGGACCAGACCTGAATCTTATTTCAGAGCAGGATTTAATGAAGCAGCTGAATCTCATTCCTATTATTTTATTCTTCTCATGGGATCCTGATTTACAATCACTTTTTCATAGAGCCCATGGCTTTAAGGATACTTTGATGTTCACATCATTGTCCAGGCTGGGACCTACCAAAATCAGTGGGAATAGTACTTAGAGCTCTTTGCTTTCTACCACTTCCACCTGTGCCAGTTACACTTCCAGTCTTACACTGACAGTGGTCCTACTCTTTCCTGGGGGCAGTAAGTAAAATAACATCATGTTCAGCATGACTGGAAAAGAGCCTCAATATTTGACCATTAGATAATTGGAAGGAAGTGAGGTGGAGAGAGAAGAGGAGTACTCTAAAGGACATTCAAAGTAAAGGTCTCCTCCTCTGAAGTTGTGCTGTAGCCTAAAATTAGCAGTGAGAGCCCAAACTGGTGAGCACTGGCTTTTAAACTGGTGAGTGCTGGCCACGGGCCTTCAGCAGTGATGGAAGCTGTGCACAGCTGGGCTGAGTCCCAGGAGCCGAGAGTGGAGCTGTGGTGGGAGTCCAGGCTTTGCAAGGAGCAGGCTGCAGTGGCATGGCCTTGTTACAAACATTTTATCTGGACAAAATTCAATTGGTACTTACCAAATATAAATGAGTGCATAATATGAAGAGCACACAGTTAATATAATTAAAGATTGGTACAGAACACTAGTTAGAAACTTCAATTATTTTCAATTATGCCTTTTACTGAAATTGAACTGATCAGTTTCCCAAAATTTACAGACACGCACATTCACACAAATTGTTGTCATTTATGGATAATAGATTATTAACATTATATTACAAATAAGTCATCTCACCCCTGTGGGCTTTATTTCCTTAGCCAGAACTCTTTTCCAGCCCTGCTCTGGAGCAGATGGAGCGTTATCCTGGCTGGGTACTGTGGGAGCAGTCTGTCAGTTGTGATCAGATGTGCTGCTCACTGCACAACACAAAACTCAACCTGATGCCTCATAACCAGGAGAGCGGTCGGCAGGAAGTTCCAGCTGAGGTTCACTGTTCCAAAGTCCACAACCCTCTAATATTTTCAAGGTTTCATGTGTTTTACACAGGTCAACACATGGTCTGCTTCTCCTAAAAGTTCACCAACAGTTTAGCATCATCATCAGCTCCAGGGTTGGGAGAGAGAGAAAAGTACATTTATGTCAAAAGACTATTGGTTTTGTAATTTTTATGGCTTAAACATTTCAGTAAAATCTCATCAGGACTCAGACGCTCAGCCGTGAGAAGTACACAGGGCTCCCTTTGAGTCCGTGAAACAGTTAATTTACATCAGGTGAGGATCTGACCTGAATTTTTTTTCAACTCTGATGCAGCAGTTCCTGAGCTGCCTTACTCTCATAGATGGAATCCTATCACCACTCTATCAAAGATGTAATTAAAAATCTGCCATAACAAATGTGCACTATGCCCTACCGAGCTCTTGTGCTGACAAACCGCCAGAGGGGAAGAGTTTGATCTTTTCCTCAATGTGGCTTGCCTCTGGTCCTGCAGGTTTTATCAAAGAGCTGGAGAGAAGCAGGCCCCGATGGAGCAGGAGAGGCAGCTCTGAGCAGTTGGCTGCCAGACGATCCCGCCTTCCCCAGGACAACTCGCACACTGCTGGAGCACCAAGCAAAAGATAGGCAGAGCCAAACACTGAGCACAGTTTGTTTTATGGTGATAGCAGCTCCTTTCTGCTGAGAATGTGAGCAGCAGAGCTCTGCCCCAGCTGGTACTTCTGGGTGGTCTCCAATGCTGACTTCAAATAGCGGCCAGAGCAGTAAAACAGCATGGAAGTGTCAAAGACAAGAGGAACTCTGCTAAGGTCCTTATCAGCACACAGGCCTCCAGTTTTTGACCAGCTACACGCTGAGGAGGAGCATAACGAGCCACCATTCCTGCCTAAAAATCCTCAGGCAAGTGTGCATATAAAGGAAAAGAGTAAGCAGGGCATTTCTTTGAATAAATGAGTTCTTAAACACAGTAATGATGATCAAATGCTATCAAATATCTTCATTTACTTCCCAGATATATTAATCTCCTACAAAAACATAGCTGATAAAAGCACACTGGTCTTGAGTGGTGGCAGGCCAGATGATGAGCATAGGAATTGTTTATACATACGAAACATCCAATTCTTTTATTCAGTTCTTTTTAGTTTGTATTCTTATAGAAGTTTTCTATATATCTCTGAATTTCACTGCTCAAAATAAATTCTTATATGACTATTATTCATATTATTTAATAAACAAATCTGAAACCAGCTTAATCAGAAGACATGTAAAAGAACCCTTGATGTTAACATGCAGAACATCACAATTCCCAAATGGATACTTTAACAAAACTGTAAGAAATTGTTTTGCCTAAGGATTATATCCGGAGTCCCCAGAAATGGGGATATTTTTATGATTCACTAAGATTTGCATCAGGCCATAAGTGAGCAACAGGTTTTATAAAACATATCAATTATTTACTGCAGGCAGAATCCCTGCTTTCCTTGTGTAGAACAAATGTATTCTTTCAAAAGCACGTGGAAGAAGATGGCTGCCTCTTTGTTTAGAAAATCTGCAAAGCTTTAAAGCAGTGATGAAGTTTTCTGCTCATTTTACTTGTGAGGAACTGGGCATATATGAGTAAAAAAAAAAAAAAAAGTAAACTTCAGCACTGCTTTAAATAGTTACCAGACTAAATATTGTATTGATAATAGGCCAAGATGTTAAAGACAAAGTGCTTTCATTCAAAAAAAGTATAAAAAAAATGGAAATTTTTATCATTTGTTTTGCTGACATTGCTTCATAATAATTCAATTTGAAAATAGATGTTATTTTCAATAATACTGCATTAATTTTAATAAGGGTGGGGGTTTTTTTGCAATGGGAGAACTTACAGTGTATCCACAGCTCTTTCTGCAATAAAGGCCAAGACAGAAGGAAAAAAAATCACCTGGGAACGTTAAAATTCAAAGACCTAAATGTATCTATGACATATTCCAGCTGCATACAAAATGCACTTAATCCTGTGCAGGGAACTTGGCATTCAAACCACCAGCCCTAGTAAACAGAGCTCCGTGTTTTCATTTGCTATTAGTGCCCTTCACTTTTGTCTGCTGAGGGAAAGGTTCGCTTCCAGAGAAAGCTTTTGTTGGGTGGAACAGCAGAGCACACTCTGTCAGTGTTATCAGTGTCTTTCAATGTGGAACATATTTAACTTGACACAGGAGTAGAAAGAAAAGTAGAAATGGGACTTGTGAGCTGAAGTAAAAATGTATTGAGCTCTGTGATATCTCTCAGGAGCAGAGAGGCAGAGGAGGGGCAGTGGCACCTTCAGTATCCCAGATCATGGAGGAAAAAATGCTTTTGTTAAAATACACTGAGGCAAAGGCTGGGCTTTGGGAGGAACCAGAGTTCACTGCAGATCCTGCCCACCCCAGTAACAGAATCAGCAGAACCTTGGCTGGCAGGAGAGAGCCGCTCTCTCACTGCACTGTTAAAATCCTGTTTCCTCCTGAGAGAGAGTCCTCCAGCTCCTCAGGGGCAATTCTACAGTGAAACCAGAGCAGTCTCCCAAATTCAGCCTGAGCTTACAGAGAATTTCTAGCGAGTGAGGGCAATTAAAGCCAATTAGTATAATCACAGCCCAAACAAGGTGACTGTAAGTGTGTCTTGCCTGAAGAATGGCTTCAGTTCCCAGCCTGGCTAGCTGGGAGCTCAGAGGTTCTTAGTTAATAGTTATTGTTTGGCTTACAATGAGTGAACTGAAGTTTTAGGGTGACATTTTAATTTTTAGAGTTAGTCCTGTTTATATATCAGAATATTTATCCCATATCAAACTGAAAAAAATCTAAAATACAAAAATAGTTTGGGGAGTTTTCCCACCTTTTAACGAGAAAGCAATATTAATAAGCATTCAAGATGCCTTTCCAGGTATGCAGAGTTATTTTATTATTGTGGTTATGCCTTTAGTACACTAGCAAAATTCTGTGTGTTCATAACATTTGTTTTTCAGGTAACAGGGAAGATTTGCTTCTTTCACTGTAACATAAGTTGAAGTGCTGTATTTTGAAAAAATTGAAACAAAAGAGGTTGTCACATCATAACATCTATCTAAAGCAGGCAATTGTTACTTATGATGGTCTCAAAATAAAACAAAATTCAGATAGGCTGAGGGCTAAAGAAATGTGGAAATTATTTTACAACAACTTAAAATGATCACAATGTTTCCAGTGAAAAGGTGTATACTTCAGTTTTATACTAATGCTCCTGCTGCTACACAAAGTTAAAATGAAAGTTTAATACAACTTTTCAAACCAGCGAGGAGAGTGATATAGATTTAAATTCTAGCAGCGCAATGTGAAGTAGCGGCTCTTCCTTCCAGCTCTTTCTCTGTTATGCCACAGGACCGGGAAGGGAATTTGTGATGATGGGCCCACTCAAGGGAGGAAAGGCAGCAAGAATCTAAGAATTGGGTTTGATTGTTGCAGTGAATCACTTCTAATCCAGCACACCACAAAATGCATTAATTCAGTTTGCAAGGTGCTCAGAGCAACAGCTTAACAAAGTAAGGATCTTTTCCTACAGATGCTTTTTTTACTGTTTTTATGGTAAGAAGGAACTTCAGTGAATGTCCTACTATTGACACAGGGTTCTGTCCTCCACGTCTGGGAACCATCCGTGTCCCCAAGACGAAATCCCTTCCCAAGCTGTCCCTCCAGGCTGTGCAAAGCTGGCGCTGCTTTTACCATGCTGAATTCCTGCCTCTGAAGGTGCCTTACACAGGGACAGACAGACAGACAAACACGAGGTCTGAGAGGTGGTGAACAGGTTGTGACCCCTCATCGTTGCACATCCAACTCCACCAGTCTCAAGGTTCTGGGTGTGTGCCTTTATTTTCTGCAGAAGGGGCAATAGAAGGAAGGCAGAAAAGCTGTTTAGTCTGGGTACACTGCCAGCAAGGCTCAGGATTTGTCTGGCCCCTCTCTATCACAGCTTAACAAGGGGTTCTAATACAGCACCATCAACTACTGAATTCATCCTAAGCCTGTAATCTACTGCAATCTTTTCTCCTCTTTCAAGTGAAGTTTACTGGTCCTACACTAATTTATGATTACTAAGGGAATCTTAGGACTAATCACTTCAGGGCTTTCATGGTGGAAACCAGTGATGGAAAACTGCATTGCCAGAAATAAGAAAAGCCAGTTTCACACAAAGTTGTTTTGGGTTCTTTTTTTAATTATCATGACATTTTTGAGAGTGAAAGTTATCAAGGCTTGATTGGTGTCCTCAGTGTCAGGGATTAACAATCTATGAGTACTTTTACATGATCCACTTTTATCTCTTTATGGAGGTGGGGTCTGGCCTCATGAAATTCCTGTTGAATAACATGAATTCCACATGAATAACATCTAGACTGGTCCTTTGTTATTGAGAAATATTTTTCAGGTCTGAAATTATGTGCAGCATACAGATTACCTGCCTGATTAGTGAGCATCAACACTTTTTTAGAATGCATTCTAATTTTGTTTGGATTTCTAAAGTGCAAATATTACAACAGTTAACTTATTATATATTCTGCAAATATTTATTTGTGAGATTTGTATGATTGCTGTTTCATACTTGTTCCTATACTAACATTTTTGGGAAAAAGTTAAACACTTACACATTAGGTTAATTTTAAGTGCAACATATTCTTCCCAAGGTCATGCTTTTTTCTTTTTTTTTTTTAATGAAAAAAACCCCTAAAAATTAGGGAAATGAATGGTGCTGGCTTGGAACCTGAATTTCCTGGGCTTGATTAAAATAAAATATCTCCCACTGATATTTTAAAGCTTTTGAGTAAACAACAACATTTCCTATTTCTGTGGAATGACACCATCCCTCTCACAGATGATGGAACCTGCAAATCTCTCACGTTTGTGTAATTCTGTTGTATTTAATGACTGAGCGAGCACTATTATGAAGGGCTCTCCTTGCACTTCCGTCCTTGCTGCCATCTCCTGCCCTCCTCCTCGCAGGTCCCCTGCAAGGCACTGGAGCTCTGATCCTCTTAGGGGCATTAAAAATTGCTTTGCAAGTCCCCTTTCCACAAAACAAAGGTTTTGTTAACATATTGTGTTTGCAAGCAGCATTCAAAAGTTTTTATCATATAATCAAAAAGCTGTGAGTAGCATTTCATAAAAAGAGAATCTTTACAACTCAGGAGACTGGCAATTGAAAAATGACAAAATTCAGTGAAAACGTTTTAATGTTTCTGAATTTGTTTCCTCTCAGTTAGAACCTGGCATGGTTGAGATGCAAAAACAATCAGCAAAGTTCCTAAACTTTGTTCTTAATTAATCACCAAGTAAAGGCAGTTTTTTTCACTTGAATGTTTTCAGGCTTGCCCGTGAGCAGCACATTTTGTGCACTGCTAAAAGGCTGAGTGCACAAACTGTGCTTGACTTCAGGTGCTGCTTTGCCGCATGAAGGTGAGGTGAATTACTGGCTGCGTTTTCCTGTGGTGATGTCTGCGAGTGACATAAATACAGAGCAACAATTAGCAGGGCTCAGAGAAGTGTTGACACCAACTCCTAGCCGAGATGATTTGGTGCTGACCTGTCAATAAACAACACTAAACTTCACCAAGAAACAACAAGGTTTTAGTAAGCGCTTTTGTTTGCCAACGTTGCTGAGTATTTCTTTCCATCTGGCCCAGGTCCTGGGGGCTTTCTGGTTATGCCCATTGATAAAGGCCAGGTGGGCAAGTTTTGTGAGCTGTCTGTCACTTCTTCAGAAATGGGACGTGGCTGTAGTGAGAGAAAAGCAGGGAAACAAAAGGGGTGGGCAGGGGAGCAGAATTCCTCAAATTCCTGGATTCCCGGCCCCTTCTCCTGTTCAAGCTCAGCAACACCTGGATGTTCCCTCACTAATGCTGCTCTGGGGATTCCCTGGGAGCTGCTGTGAGCAGCAGTAGCCTTCTTCATCAAGAAATATCCCCAGAGTGCTCGCTGAATGTGCTGCAGAGCTGCCACTGCTCGGGGAGAGGCCTGTGGTAATGGAGCAGTGGTGCCCAGAAAGGACAGCCTGGTGGGCTTTGTCTGAGAGCCTGCCTCTAAAATGATACATCCTCCTTTTTAGGAAAGGATGTTCATATGTCGTGTGTGCTTACTGGCTAGATGGTGGCATTAGTCTGGTGTTTGTAATGACTTTAAGTCACTTTTCTCACAGCTTGCTGAATGCATTAGCTCATTTTTGTACCATGGGAGTTCCTGTCTTGTGTTTCTACTTAATTGAGATGAATTGTGTAAGACAGAAGTGCTCTTTGCCATAAGATATACATCTAAAACTTAACCCTGGAACTTTTCCTTACAGAGCACAGCCCTCAAGGCTTGCAGTAACTTGGCTGCTCTTCTTGCCAGGATTGGTATTAGTGACATCTCTGACCTCTTGGACAAAAACACCCAAAACCCAGACATTTTTAAATACAAGAGTAAGGTTCAGAAAGGCATTTAACAAAATGCAACTTCAATGGTGATTAAAATGTAATTTTTTTTTTTAGGTCTAGCACTTAACAAATCCATGTTTTAGCAAAGGAAGCTTTGCCAAAGCAGATTGGGTCAGGCAGATTGGTATTTTATTGGTTTGAAGATGGTATAAACTCCACTGAAGGAGGAGAGCTGGTACTTGGATTTTCACTGCAGTGAACAGGTGGCTATTTACAGCAGTGTTTACTAAAGAGGTACTTAGGATAACATTTAGAAATAGAGCAGTGGAGAGAGAAAGCAACCAAATGGTTTTTTGTCCCTCTGCAATTTGTCCCTTGTCAGCCTGGGAGGGCAGTGGTCTCAGAGCAGTGAGGCGGCAGTTTTATTTCCCTTCCCCACTTTCCTTCCTCAGCCCCTCCAGAGAACAAGTGATGTCTTTTACTGTGCTTGTGATGAGGAGATCCTTTGCTACGCAGCTGTAGTGGAAAGAAGACAATCATTTCTGCTCAGTAAATTCCCACTGAGACTCACTGAGGGCTAAATTGAGCTTCATTGCACACTGTTTACACATTACAGTGATTCCTTGAAAAGTTATTGCTGGTAATTCTCCTCTTCTATAAAAATTTGCAGGTGTTTCAAAAATATTTGGAGTAAAATGTGTTTACTTATCCAAAGATGGCATGGAAAGCATCTTAAGATTCTGAATTTTCCTAAGCCTTGGGTATTCATCTATGTATTTTTAAAGGTTATTGAGTGATTCAGCTGAATTTTTATCTCTCCTTGCTTGTGAAAATAATTTTGAAACCATGTCTGACTTGTGTTCAGTGGGACAAGTGATGGCTGTATTACATCTTGAAGAGTATCTGACACTGCCCATTGTCCTTAACTCTCTAGTTTTGAAAACACATCTAAGTGTTTCTGTAGTTTAAACTTTCCATTCTTCTTCCTCCTTGACAAAGAGAAATAATAGATTTCAAACATATTCATCAGTTTCAATTTTGAATGTCATAAGAATGTGTTATTTTGGTGTTTTGTTAACTCTTGATTATTTTGCCCATTTCTAGAGATTTAAATGTTTCTGTACAGTGCTTGACAAAAGTTCAGAAGCTTCTTAGGCACTGTTAGGTTCAGGAGAGCCTTTCCATTGCTTTCTTTAGGAACTGCATCAAGCCCACAGCCTGTGTTTTCACCTGCTCTGAACCTAAAGGACTTTCAAATCTTGATCGTGTGTGAGACTGAACTGAGAAAATCCTGACTGCGAGTCTCATCAAAGCCACTGGAAATGCTTCATTGCTGTCAAGGTAGAAAGGCTGTGAAAAGCTTGCCCTCAGTCCTGGCCTCTTTGAACATCTGAATATTCATTTCTTTCTTATATGGAAATAGTGAGTTTGGAAAGAAGCTTTGCTTTGCAGTAGCTGTGAAAATGATCAAAATGTGAAGTCTTGGAAATGGTATACTTTGAGCAGTATATTGAGCAAGAGGAGGAGCACATCAGTAACTGTTTTCATTGCTGCTTTTTCAAAATAGGAAGAGTAATTAAAAATTAAGAATGCTTCTTAGCATTATTTTCCTTCTTTTATTATTTTTTTTCAGAAAAAAAAACCCTGTTCTAGCTATGGTTTCCTATGCATTGGATGAAGACTTCTTAGAACAAGAGTGTCACAGTTACTTCCATTATTAGGAAGCTTACAACTTACTTTAGGTTGTTGTACTGCTCACAATTAACTTTATTCCCTTGACAAGAAAAGTGGAAAATGTAATAAATATATGCTGGATATACAAGTTAAAATTTCACTTCTAATTAGGCTCTCAGCATATAAGCATGTGGCCAATTAAGAGGAAGATAATTGGCTAAAAGCCTGTGGGCTGAGGACAGCATGCAGGCATGGAGGCAGAACAGAGCTCTGGACAGCACTGAGAGCTGGCTAAGACAGGAGCTCTGCAGGAATGTTTTGCTCTCAATTAGTCCATGTAATTGGCTGGTGTCAGAGCAATACTGTAAAACAGACTTGCAACGTGACACTCATGAACAAGGAGATCTACCTTCAGTTTTAGGCAGTAATTGAGGTCACATCACGTAACTGGCAAGCTTCTAAGGTAAAAGCAGTGTCAATTAGATTTCCTAATGCAGATCCTACTGCATTTTATTGTCAAAATTATAAAAACCTGTTACTGGCTAGATCTGTTTCCCTGAAAAAAAATAAATTAGGCACAATAGGATTTTTTAAAGAAAACTATTTGATGGACACAGAACCAAAAGAAGTCTGGTTTACAAAAGCTACGGGCAAACTGCTGGTTACCCAGTTGTTCTCGGCACAGGCTGGATTTCAGTTTCGTACTTATGGAAAGGAAAGGTACAAAAAGCACTGGGAAGATGAAGGTGTGCAGTTTGTGTGGCTACGTGTAGTCCGATGCACTTAGGGAGCAGTGTGATTGTGATTTTAGGATAAGGCCCATGTAATCAAGCAGAGCACATAATATTGGGGTCATCATTCTGCAGCCAATTCAGCACTCGGCAGTCCTCAGTAGAAAATTAGCAGGTTTGTGCCCCCAGGTAGTTACAAAATAAACCCTGGAAACGACTAGGGGACATGACTTCAGTTTGAATAGAAACAAAGCAAAATCAACTGTAAACTCAGAGAGTTTGTTATCTTACGTAGTTGTGGTGTCTTCATTTCGTGTTTGTGGTGGAATGGTGCGCTCTGCAGTGCTTACTGGAGGACCAGGATCCTTCCAAAGGTTTTAAGATCAGCATTTAGTTCTGTGAAAGCCTGGATTAACACACCATTGACATGAGAAAGGCAAAACTGGTTTGGAAGCAGACTCCTTAGAAAACCAGCATAAAAATGAGACTGCTAGCAAATGTGAAACATGCTGTTAGATTTTGAACCTTTCAAAGACATGTATTTTGAGATAAATGTGCAATAAAGCCTGTGTTTAATCTAGGAAGAGGAGCAGTATTCTACTGGTAAAAAGCAGAAGGAAAATAAATTGCATCATCTATAACCTTTGCAGTCATAGGCTCAGTGAACAGAACATCAAAACCAAATGTAAGGACAACAAGCCTCTGTGTTCAATTTACCTAGTGATATCCGGCCTTACAAGAAGCTTTAAGTATATTCATTCTTTAGCTGCAGTGTGAAAAAATCAGTACCGAGCTCAGTCTTCAATGGATGAATATATCTAGGGGGAAAAATTGCTTAAAACCAGATCCAAGGTCTGTCAAAGTGACTGGAAATAGTCCCAGAGACTCCAGGGACTGTAGATCAGGCTCTCAAACATGTAAATGAAAGTTTGATTGCTTTGGGTGAGCAATATTTCTGTTAATCATCCAGCAAAATAGATCTGATTATTTGGAACAGCAAAACAGCCATTTGGTTCCTGACAGAATACAATACATGTTTAAGCATATCAAATGTGTTTGGAGTTAGGGAAGGAAGAATCTCGAGATGTTTGGGTTTGGTTTGGATACGCATCCAGAGTCTGCATGTTTGCTAAAACTGCTCACCCTGCACCGAGGGCTTGCTGGGGAGTGAGCAGCCCTGCCAGACCCATCCAGTGCCAGGGAGCCAAAAGTGCCAGAGCAGCCAGGATGTTGGAAAAGGAACCAGGCAGAGGCTTTTTGGAACAAGCATCTTTTGAAGAGAGATCAGCTTTCCACAATGCTGGTGTAAAGAGAGCAGCTTGACTCCAGCTCTGCTGCCATGCAGGAGGCTCTCTGAGGCCACTGTCCCCCTCTGCCATGTCCTCCTGAGGCCACTGTCCCCCTCTGCCACATCCCCTCCTGCTGCAGCCATGGCTCTCCTGTACCCTGAGGCTCCTCTGGGACTTTGGGCTTTAGTGGCAACATAGAAATTTCCACTTTGGAAACTTTTCGAGTGTTTGCCTTCCATTTCCTTTCAGATGCGTGCATGTGCATGGGAGCTTGGAAGGGAGATGAAGAACAAGAGAGGTGAAAAACAAAATCTGGACTTTTCTTCACCTTCCAATTCCCGCCCAGATTAGGTTCTTCCCTAACCTGGTTCAATGGCTCTGTTTTCTCTCCTTGCTGGGTGCTTGAGGATGTAAGAAGTGCTGATGTTCTTCCCCTTACTAAAATTAGGAAGCTTCAGTTTTGTGTCTGGGAGAATCTGAAAGGCATGGTGAAAACTAGGAGGTATGAAAAACTGATGTGGAGACAAAACTCCCCATGCTATGCTTTATTGCTTTCTGCTGGAAAAAATCCTTACTGCAGGAGAAATACAAAATAAGGAGAATGAAGCCCTCAATGCATGGCTCAAATGATGCTTTATTCTGCTGCCAGTGCAAAATACCAGTGATTTTCTGCTTGTGAGAGGGTTTGGCTCATAGGAAATGGTACCTCATGGAGCTCTTGTTGACAAAATATCTGAATTCCCATTTTCCACTGCGGTGAAACTGGCCCAGTGGAACAAGTGACATACCTTAACTCAGAGATTGTGCCTGGAGTTCTGAGTGTGTGCACTCTTACTAAATTTGTCACTTAGAGCTGAGAGGGGGAGTCTGATGGCTCGTGGAGTTCTGTCACAGCCATGACAGAATCTGCACCTGATTTAGAGAAGTTTTGCTGTTCTGAGAATTCCTTTCTCAAACAGAAACCATCCAAATAAACTTCATTTGATAGTTAATTGGAGTGTAAGTAGATAATATGTATCTAAGGACAGTGGATTAACCTGAGGATATTAAATGAAAAATTGTTCCATGATTCCTTATGAAAAGGATCACAAAAAGCATCACTCTGAAGACAGCTGCCATCTTTTATTGGCTTGGGTGCATGTATGGAGTTATTTGTTTGTTTTTTAAGGGGAGGAGTAGAAGTCTTCTTTGGCAAAGTTTCTTTGTCTGAGAATCTCTGATTAGGAATGTTGTGCTTTAGTTATCCTGGTGCCTGGTGCTGGGCCAGGATTTTTCAGGATGGAGGATGTTCCCAGTGGTGGTGTGCTTTTTGCCACTAGCAATGGTTTTTCCTAATAGGGCAAGCTTATAAGGCTCATTACCATGAAGGGAATAGTGGGAAAGGAAGTTTCAGTGAGATTTTTTTGTTTGCCTTTTTTTAAAAAGGGAGATGGAGACAAAGGATGGAGTTAATATAAAATCCTGCTCTCCAGTTAGCCTAAGAGATGACCTGCAGTTTTTGGAATTACGGTATGTTCAAAGATATGTCACTGAAATAATGTAATGCCACAGACATTAGGCCATAATGACCTAAAAAAGTATGTGTTTAGTAGTTTGCAGCTGGAGTCAAGGAAGGAGCAAAACCGCTTGAAGTGAGCCAGACCCGCACATTCCGAAAACCATTATTACATTTGGAGCAGTGGCTGGGGAAAATATCCCCAGCTAACACTGTGCCTTTGGTTTAGATTAAATGTCACAGGATTAGTGGCCTGCAAAGTTGCAAGGAGAGCTTGGACAGAGGATTTCTGCTTTTTTATGTAGCTATCCACTGTGATCTGAAAGATCACAACTGTAGTCCCCATCAACAGTGGTCTGGAATTTTACAGGGTGGGGTTTTTTGGGGGGGCTCTTTTTTAGCAAAGAGACGGGACTTGTGAGAAAAAGGAATTGATCTGGATCATCCAGAATAGGTAAAGGCCTTCTGAGTGTCCGCAAATACTTCCTGATGATCATAAGGTCTAAGTAAGCACAGTAACATGCTCAATAATCTACTGAATTAGAGATTAATTTATGACTACCTTAAATAAGTCTAATAAGGCCTTATTTTATTGTTACTCTTGCCTGTGCACCTGCTCATCTATACAACCCTCTCAGTGAAAACAGCAACTTGAAGAGCTATAGTCTCTCTTGGTGGCACCACAGTTTTCCTAGTGCCTGCCCCAGCAGTGGGCAAAGCCAGGGATTTCAGACATACTAATTGCTCTAACAGCCAGATGATTTTCCTGACAGGCCATGTACCTTTTCTGGTGCCTCATTTACCAGTGCTTGGCATGATGCATCCAAGATTTAACATCGAAACTTTCTATTAGAGTTGTTTCTTTATCTCCATATGTTATCTTACTCCTCCTCAAAGCAGTTTTAGGTGTGCATCTCACAGCTGCATGAATTGCCTGTCCATTCACCTGATGGATTCTTTCTGCACTTGCTTGTGAGTGAAACCAACATTCCAACACTGTCGCCTTCCTTGGTGTGAGGTAGGAACCACCTAATGTCAATTTTGAGGTATTTCAAAGCACCGGCCATTGCCCTGCTCCACAAGTGAGTACAAATTTTCAGTTGGAGCTTTTGCTGGAGAGGGCTCTGTGTTTTACTGAGCCCCTCAGTTTGTTCCAGCGGCATTGGCTGAGCTAATAAGGGACCATCTAGTCCTACATATCTGGTCTGTTTTCCTGTATCTAATCACATTTACCAGCAGTTATCCCATAAGTGAAGGTGGCATGCGGAATTAAGTACAAAAGTGGTTCTGATGTGGCTCAAAGATATCCACATTGGCTTTCTTTTTTTCCCCTGGAATGTTAATGCCGTGGTGTTTGGGTGTTTTGAACACAAAATGTTTTTTGTTTCCCCCACGGTAGTCTGGTCTCCGTATGTTAAGCAATTCCAAGGATAGTCTGATCCAGAACATCTTTGGTTAATAAGAAGCTGAAAGATAAGCATTGTGATAATTGATACATCATTAGCAGGACTCTTGTTCATCAGATAAGGCAATTAATGGTTTCACATTTCCTAAAAAGTGGCAGTGTTGGGCTGAGTCACTGCAAGATGAAGGATGAGGAATTGTTTTGCAATCCAGTTTGAATGCAGGACAGATTTACATCCCAGTGTGTTTGTTTCTGCAAACCCTAAGTTGGCTTTTCAATCATTTTTATTGACTTTGAATACTCAGTTGAGTGCTTGTGTTATGAAGAATTCATATTCCATTTTTTCAGGTTTTGTACAGCAGGAGCTGTTGTTCTCACTTCTCTCATGTATGCTAATCAGTGGGTGTCAAAACAGAAAGATATTTCATTTTTTTCACTGTGTAGGGGTTAGAAATATGGATTACAATTTGAACATCGTGGAACCAAGCTTCCATAACTAGATTACAAAGGAGGAAAAAAAATTTTGGAATTCATGCCAAATTTCTTAGGAATTTATATATGAATTTGAAATTCAATTTTTTTTCAGCTGATTAGAACGAAAATTTTCACTTTACCTTCTATGGTGTAAAAGTTCAAAAGGCAGTGAAGACAGTAACACAGCATAACTTCTATATGCAAAGTTTTTTGTGTTGGTACTGAGAATTTTATTGAGAATTGTGCTTCAAACCCAGGAGGCTGAAGTGCTGCATCTTTGAGGCAGTGTTGATTAGAAGAACTGAGTCTTAGTTTCCAAACATCAATCGAACAGGACAGCTACGAAATGACAGCTTTGGTGGAGAGCTTTAGTCTTGCAATGTTATTTCTAGAAAAAGTCACTTCTGGTGAAGTGAGGGAGTCAGGAGAAAGTTCTAACATGATTTGTGTCGGGAGGTTTGGCGGGATTGACTGTGTGGAGCCAAGATGCCATCGCAGCCGCTTTGACTTTGCAGTGGAACCGCGGCCTCAGTTCCTCCCTTCTGAAGGGAGTGATTAGGAACAAAGACAATAAATTGCTGTGGGAGTCTTCTTTGCTCTCTCTTTTTGTGTTGCTCCAATCCCAGCTCGGGTTATGATGATGACTGGAACTGAAGTTCAGTCTCCCAAATGAGCACTGAGAAGCTGTGGCTGGAGCAGGTCCCTGTCGCCTGTGCAATCAGTGTTCCTTGCTGCTCTGCCTCCATCCAGTCCTTCCATCTTCTCCTGAGAAATATTCCTGAGTGTTTCACACTGGATGTGATGAATGAGTGTTTTATATTGAATAAAATTTCCTACTGATTCTTACTTGTTTCGGAAAGGACTGGACAAATGGCATACAAATTCCTTGCTTACAGCAAAGTGAAGATAAGAGAGGAGATAACATCCCAGCTGAAGTGAAGGATGAACGCTGGTGGCATTGCTGTTGAAAAGCAGGCCTATTTTTAACCCATTTCCCTCCATCCATAGGGGTAAGAGCTTGCTGGACCCAGCAGGCAGGTCAGGAGCATTGTGGCACTGAAGGTTCAATCTATACCTCAGTGTCTCAGTTTGAAACGCCCCTCTGGGAAACCTACAAACACTATTTTGTTCAAATATTGAGTAATGTTTGTATGAAAAATATTATGGCCACCTACTATACTATGAGGAGATTTTTCTGGGTATATAATAATGTACCCAGAATAAATTACTGTAGCTGCTTTAGACCTGTGTCTTTGAGAGTAAAAAATTCCATCTGGTATTCTGTCTATCAGTCCTAAAGGCAAGCACATGAAGCTTGTCATTTGCAGTGGGGAAAGCGGATACCAGTTGCACCGGCTGCTTCTCTGCCAGTGTGAAGTGGAGCCTGTGTCCAGAGGGTAGATAAGGATCATGCTCTCATTAGCATACGACTTAAGGAGTTAATTGCAGCGCTTAAGAGAGCTGATAGCATCTCAAACTACAGCCTTGGAAGTGTCAGAGGAAGAATAACGGTAACATGGCTGTTTGATTTAAAGAGATGGGAACACATTCTCTGCTGATAAAGCCAACATCGCTGGTGTTGCCAGAGCTCAGCTTGCTGTGCAAGGCGATGTCAGAAGCTACTGGGAAGAGCCGTTTGAAGCCTAATATAACTGGAGCCCACTAATGTCTCTAAACGTGTTAAAGCACCCTCTGATTCAGTATTGAAGGCGCAGCTGTTACATAAATAATAACTTCTTTTTATAAACGCTGTAATCCTGAGATAATTCCTTTTGAAAGGCTTGGAGCATCCTAAAGAAACAGAAAACTAAAAGGTGGCAGAATCTGACCTACTTACCAATTTTGAAATGCAGTTCCAGCGGTGATATTCCAGTTTGCTATCACTCTGTCTGTAAAGCACATTGTTTGGGCTGTAATATAATACAGTTCCATTCATCTCAAGTGATGCCTATGAAGTCATTTGCACGGTGATGAGGGCACTAAGCCTCCTGGTGCAGCGGGTGAAAGAGAAGACGGAAAGGAGCGCAGGGTGGATGGAGGTGTTGGTGTTACTAAAAATGTCTCAGGGTCTGTCAGGTCCAGACCTGTCCCTGGAAAGTCTGGAGACAGAAGTGTAAATACTGGCTCTTAACTCTTCACGGAGCTGAAGTGTATTTGCTCTTCTCACCGGCAATTTCACTGGAGAGAAAACAGGAAAGGAAAATAGGAAAATAGGAAAACAGGAAAATACTCTCCTATTTAAACTCACAGTTTGTAGCAGCCACTCGGGCAATCCCAGTCTAAGGTCTCTGTGGCAAAGCTTGGTCCCACCTTTCTCCTGTCACATCAGTAGGCCGTGACTTGTAAGCAGTGACTCCATCCTACTTTCCCTGGAAATCAGGAGGGCTTTGGCAGAGTCACAGCCCCTTCCCAAGGCTCCTCCTGGGCCAGAGCAGCTGGGTACCGGCCCTTACACAGGGCTGAGCAAAAACGCTCAGTGTCAGCGTGCAGCAGAAGACCTTGGAACCTTTTATAATCTTGGAACCTTTTATAACCTTCTTACTTCAGTAAGGTAACACCTCCTATTCTAATCAAGTGCCTTAAAACAACTTTGTTCAGCCCAGGACTATGTAAAAATTAAAAAAGCTTTCTGAAGTGCACACATTTCTAATTAACAAGGGAATAATATCCTTTGTGGGTTTTTTTCCTTCAAAAACAGGCAATTTCTGAAATTGCATTTTTATTACGGAGCGCTTTAGGCAGTGATTATTCACAGTGGCTTCTGCTGTTCTTCTCTTTACATCTGCCAGATCAACTGGTACAGAGGATCCACTGGAGCACTGTTGTCACCGTTTAATCCTCAGTATACACTTGCAGGAAGGTAGCAGGGAAGAGCCCCAGCCATCTTCAAAGACTGTCACTTGAAGAAGAAATCCACGTCTTTACAGCAATTAGTGACAATACAGGCACGCACCTGTGGTGGGGAACTTTGACCCAAAGAAGCTGATCTAAAAAACCTTTAAGCACCCAGGATTTCCAGTCTTCAGTTTGAAGAACTGACAGAAATGACCTGTTCACCTCTGAGCTGGTGACCTACAGGTGGGAAGAAGCATTGTTAGGGGTGTGTAAGCAGAATGTAAGGCTGTGCTGTTTTGATGTTTAAGCTATCCATTTCATCTTGGTGTAAGAATAACAAAGAGGAGCCCTGCCTGATGAAAGGCAAAGCTGCACTTGAGTTAACTCAGCTACAAAGCTAATTTTTACAAATATTTTTACAGTCTGCATGGTGGAGATGTGTTCATTCATTTCCCAAACCAAAACCCAAGTCAAGGATTTTAAGACTCCTACTGTCTTTATGTAGTCTCAAAGCCTTTCAAAACTGGAGTAACATGATTTTTGTTTAAAAAATTATTGATGCAGAACTCTGTCATCGACTTCAATGGCAGGAGTTTCAAGACATAATATAGTTTAAGATCTCTGATTCTTGTGGGTTGTGTTACCAGAGCACAGCAAGGTGGTGCCAGGGAAACCACGTGGCAGTGAAGCTCTCTGCAGAACAGTTCATTTAGGAGCTGTTGCTCATTAAGGAACTATTGACAGCCAAAAGGCAGAGAAGTCATAAACCACCTTCCGGTAGGAGCTGCAGTCAGCTGCTTCAATGTGGCATGCTCATGCTGGATGTGACTTATTAATATTCCAGGAGGCACAAAAGGAGAACTATAGTGGTGCTGTGTTGCCAAATGGGAAGGTAAGAACCATCAGCTGTTTTCTTCAAGTGCTTGAGGTTGGCAGAAATCTCCTAAATGATCCCCACTGCCAGATTTTAAATTGGGTAGGAGGAAGGGGGAGAAGGAGATGGATGACCATAGGGAATTTGGCCAATGGAGTATTTTAGGATGGCATAAAAATTATGAACCACTGGGTTCATAATCTGTCTGTATGTGCTAACATGCAGTGTTTGCTATTAGAATATGTGTTTGTTTCTATAGAAATCAGTGGGAATGCAGAATTCTCAATAAGTGCTATCCCTGCGGAGGCAAACACGCTGAGCATGGGGAGTCCTGCCATGCACAAGACTTGGGGCAGTGCCAGGAGATGCCAACGTGAGGCTGGTCAGTGCCTAGAACTGCATGAGATCCAGCAGTTGTTTGAAGTGGATTTTAAATGTTTGACAGGGTGGCTGATCATTGCTTCATGCACACATGCTTATATATAGTGTTTCTCAGAATTAGCAAGTAGAAGGCTCCAAGGGTGACGGAAGAATATTTATCCCATGATTAAGAAAAGAAAATGAGTTGAAAATATACTTCCAGGGTCCAGTACCTCTTAGAATTGTAAGCCCTTAGCACCTTGCACAAAATGTTTGGTATTTTTCAGCAAAGAAGTCTATATTTTTTATGTGACAACTCACTGGAAGGGTAAAAGACTCACAGTGTGTATTAGTGAGTAAAATTCAATTTTATTTAAGCATTAGCTCCCAGATGCTGCTTAGAAACCATGTTCCAAACTGAATTAAAATGGCAAAAGCGTACAGCATCTGTCTTCCCAAAGAGTTACCAAGTTTTAGAGGATACACCAAAAAGTCACATGAAACTGGAGCAGGTAATTTCAAAATCATTTTCATAATGCCTGATCCATTTGAATTTAAGCAGATAAAGGATAAGCTGAAGCAGGGATAAACTGAAAGGCCATGTGCCGAGTCCCTTCATTATCTACGTGACTAGAAACTACTCTGCTTTAGCATCTGCTGTCTCTTTTTTGCTATCTCCCTCTTTAATTTTCCTAAATGGCTGGTGTACTGCTGCTGAGATAACGTATTTAATATGGGAAAGGATTTAGATGTTCCTACAAGACCAGCCTAGGCTCCTTTTTTTTTTTTTTTTTTTAATGTCATCTTGATTTGTGCTTTTCTCTTCTCTCTAAGTGGTAGGCATAGGGATTATGAAATGAATCTGGAAGATAAATTCCACTAACAAAATCGTTGTATCCAGTGGTAACACAAATAACAATTGGTTCATAGTACAATAATTCCAGACAGCAACCATTTATGACAAGATGTATAAACTAAACCTCATATTAGGTACATTATTCCTAAAATCAACATTTCAAAAGATGTAGGGCTACATATACTTCATTTTAAATAAAGTTCCCTAATTTAACTAGCTTATGACATTCTTTATATTAAAAAATCACCCATAATATATATGTATCTGCTCCTTCCAAGTCTTAAAACTCAACCTGTAGCAATTCCATGGACTGACTCCATTAAAAACTGAAGTTTTATAGCTCCCCCAGGAGTGTATTTTTAAGGGAGCAATCCTGACAGGAAGCCACATTCTGGCATCTCCCCAGATGCTGAGTAGCTCCCTCTAGATGCCTTTTACACATGGCTGGGGGGCACCCTTGCACGGAGCTGCTCTGCTGGGCACTGAAGGAGGTGTCCACGCACGTACTAGTGTGATCAGAAATGCATTTCTGAAGTCAGCCTTCCCTCATCCCTGCTCACTCTGCATTGATTCCGTTCACAGGCCAGTCTTGGAGCTCACAAACAAACATAGAAAGACGTGCTTCAGAAGTGCAACTGAAATGCTGCAGCCATAACTGGCTGTTCAGTTGTGGGAAACAGATTGGAGTCAGTCTGAAGTAGCACCCTCAGACTGAATATGGGCTCGACAGTGCCTCTGCATCAGCTTCTGCACCCTGCAGACCTGTTCCCATTGTTCAGCAAGACTTGCAAGGGCAGATAGAGCTCAAGAGCAACAGGAAATGCAAAGGCATTACAGCAAAGTGTTCACATTCCAAATAGCTCATGTAACCTGAATTCTAGTCCCTGTGTTTGCATGTCATGGAAGCCTTCAATGCCACGATCGCCCATTGAGCTGTTCTGCAAAATTTCTTGCTTCAGTCAGTGCATTCCGTTGACTTTTACTGGGGAAGGAGACAGAAAATCATTATTTCACTGTCAACTTCAGGACATTTTTAAAATTCACACGTTTGCTGCTGTAGAACACATTTTCTGTAACATTTTCTTCACTAATGATGAGGCACATCCTGGTATTACCAACAGAAATCTGTGGCAGAGTGCCCAGGCCACCTTGGATCCAGAGTTGAATGGGGTAGGAGATTTCGAGATGTGGATTCTCACATCTGGATTGAGCAGTGAACAGGAGAGCTCAGAGCAAACTTCCACTGAGCTCCCCAGTGCTCGGAAGCGCAGGGATGGGAGGCTGCAGGAGTAGCCCAGATGCATTTGGAGGGTGCTAAGCCCCCCAAAAAGAAAAGCATGGAATTTTCTGGTTCCCACCTGGGCTAATCTCTGTGGGATGCTGTATTTCATCCTCTGACAGCTCACTCTCTGGTGGGACCACCCTACAACTGACAGACAGCATTAAAAGCTTGTTCAGATGGGCAGAAACACTGAATGATCACTTGTACACAGGTTTGATGGTGTTTAACCACACGTACACTTGAAACTCCAGCACTTGAGTCTTGTAATGGGTGTTTTAACCCTTTTAGTTTTAAAGTGTAAGCTGGTAGGGCAGATGTAGCCTGTAGCTGGACAGGAAGGATCTGGTCCTTGGAGAAAGTTTGGAAGGCAGAGAGAAGGGATGTTTGGGTAGGCAGAGAACGGCAGATCACTGGAAGAAGCTCAGGTCACAATACAACAGCACTACAGCAGTTACTTGATTTTCCTGAAAAGAGGACCACAGGGTGCAGCACACAAAAGTGTGAGCTTTTTCATAACTTGCCTCTTTATCAACAGCTGCCTCATAAATTAAAATTAAGGGTTCAATCTCCTGGTTTGCCATAGAAGCAGCTCTTCCAGAGCATGAAGGAAGCATAAGCTTGCAGTAGCCTGTTCTGGAAATTCTCCGGTACCTCTCTGTAGCTAGAGGGAGGAAATTAATGGATGCAGCTGCTAATCCTATAATATTCTAATGAAAACTTCATTTTTATTTAAACTTAGCTTTTATAGGCTTCCTGCTTGTGAATAACACTTGGTAGGAAAATTATCCTAGTTGTTAAAGCAGTGTGGACAGGGAGATAATTTCAGAGACTTGATTTCAGTTTCTCCCTGGAGGGAGGGAGAAATGAGGCATAAAACATCCAGGACTGGAAACTTAAAGGTTGACTGCTACAACCAATGCTGCTTTTAGGCAACTTCAGGAGAGCTGTGTTGCAAAGCAAGATGTTTTCCTCACTGCAGTGTAGGAAGGATTTTTGTTGTAATGTCCTGGTTCTTTGTGTCACATGCGGTCAATGCCTAGGGCAGACATGCAGAGTACAACCTCTGCTCCAGAGTGAGCACAATTTCTGCCTGTTATTTAAAATGAATGTTACTCCCTTTTCTATTAAACTACACTGGCTGAGTCTCACCAGTTTGGGTAGTCATTGCCAAGGTGCTTTCTGCATGTTGTATGTGGAGACTTGAATTTATTTCTACCTCAGAAGAGGACACAGAATGCAATCCATTACTGGAAATTGGATGTGCCCATCCATGCACCTTAGGGACATCTGCTCCACGCTGCAGTTCAGGCTCTGAACCTCTGCACCTGAAGAATATTGGATTTATGGTATAGTTCAGGCTATGTTGATGAAAGTAATTAAAGAGTACTTGAATCTTACACACCAAAGGCCTCTAGCTAATGTTGACTGTGATGGCACCGCAAAATGATGGGAAGCAAAATTTTTTTGGTAAAGTTTTTAATACTCAGAACACAGGGTTTTGAATATTAGACATTTATAGGCAGCTCGAGTAACAGTTGTTTTTACAAGAAGAGCGGATGTAAATAAAGGGATTTTTTCAAGGTATAGTCTGCTATGGACAAAAGAGTTCTATTGCAAGATATGCAGGAGAGGTGGGTCCAGTTATGGACTGGAATTGCTACTTACAGTTTCCATTTGTGAGAAATTATCACAGGCAATGAGCCATCTCTTTGGCTTTAAGATGAGGTGTTTTGAGGCGAGTATCAAAAGATAACTCTGGAGACAAGCACTGACATGGATCTCATTTATCCTTGCCTTGGAGCTGGAAGATGTGTGTGCTCTGAGGAAACCAAGCAAACGAGAGCAGAAGAAAAGACCGGAGAGTAAAACACAAGGTTATGGGGGAAAATGAAAGAGATACAGAAGATCATTTAGTCAGATCTCGTGGCTTTAGTGTAATACCACAAACACAATGCTCTGAGCATTCTGAGGCCTCCTTCTTTATAATTCTACACCACATGCTGAATTTTCACTTCTGTGGTTGAGATACCTTGGAGTCACCTTGATCTATTTTACAGCTTTACTTTCAATATTTTATGTAGGTTGTTTGGGTCTTTTTGGCTTTTATGTTTCTGTGATGGTAGAGATAATGTTGGCAGAGTACAGAACAGTTAAAACAAGATGCACTCCCAATCTTCATGGAAATTCCAGTTATTTTCTGCTTTTTTTTGCAAACTAGTGGTGTAATTGTTCAGAAACCAACACAAAGAGCTGCACATCTTTAAAACAGCTTCATCTCTGTTGAATTAACTACCAAAGAAAAAGTAAGTATGCTTTCAATTTTTCTCATTGCTGCTAATTCAGGACAATGTTGTATTGTATATTAATAAGTAGAATAAAATTTCAGTGTAAAGATAGGAAAATGTCTTGACATTAGAAGACTATGGGTCTCAAATTTGCTTTGAAAAGTTGTATCTTTTCCTAGGAGAGAAAATAGTATTTCATCACGATTCTGGTAAGGGTTTTGTGCTAGGCTGTCTGAGGATGTACTCAGTCTTCATGCTGTAGAAATTATTGAAATCTGAACAATTTATACCAGCAGTGCCCAGCTTTTTTCTTGAATTTTGAATATTCCCCTGCAATTGTCCAGAAAAGTAAATCTTTGGCATGCTGAGGTGTTATGTTCTTGCGTGGTGTCTGAGGAAAGTGCATCTCAAAGGAAAAGCCAATATTTGTGATGGGTTAACATCAGAGCTTTCAGAATGAACACTGTCCTGTGCTTGTGCTGGTGAACCTCAATGCACATATGACGAGTTTCTGCGTGGGGCCAGAGTGTTTTTAGCCCCATGAAGGTGCAGCACACTCTGAGAGTTGCCAGCAGCCTCTCAGAAATGGCTTAAGAAAAATCAGTGAGACAGCTGATAGGAGGTGTTTGGAAAAGCAAAAAGGTTTAATTAAAGAAGAAAATAACAGACTATTCAGAACAAAAGAGTAAAAACCATGCAAGGTACAGGGAGGTCCCTTACACCTGCTGAGACACCTTGAAAATGCCCCAAGAACCTTCCTCCTCTCTCTCAAGTATTCAGTGATCTAGGAGGGGTTTTTGGCTTGCTGCCCAACAGAAAATATCTACATTTCTTGAAGAACATCTCAAGGGTCCAGCTGGTGCCTTTGTCCTGGCACTGGGCTAATTATGGTGAGAGCAGCATCGAAGTGTCTGGTTCTTCTTCCTTAAAAGTTCAGAGATGAAGCTTGTACTCTTTTCTAATATGGAAACACCTGTCAAGGTGTGGGGGTGCACTGCAACACACACCAGCCTGCAACTGGGACCTGTTCTAGCTGCAGTAATTAGTGTAAAGCCTGAGGGGGAAATAAAAACTGGACGTGAACAGTCTTGTTTAGTCAGTTAACCAGAAGTCAGAGATCACAAAAGAAGGAGTAGTTAAAACCAGTGTGATTCAGACTGGTGGGAAGGCCTCGCCTGTGGTTGTTTAGATCTTCTGCTATGATGAGTCTTCTGGTAAAAGCACATGAAGTCCTAAAACCTGGTAACTTAGCCTAAAAGTACAGAAAACCAGTTTATTTTTCTTGTCAAGTAATTCACTGCACTAATAGAGCAGAGAGGGGATTAGGGTGGAGTTTCTCATAACGAGCTGTAAATACTTGATGTATTCACTTTTGTCTCGTTGATCAAGTTACAGACTCTATCCTATCCTGCCCTTTTAGATATCTGGTGATTATTCTTGAAAAACAAGTTAATAATCTTTGTCTAAACTACTTACCTATAAACTTAGAATCATTTTATCCAAGGGGGCTTTTGAGCACAAATTAGGATTTGAAAACCACTGGTTCCCAGTATTATTGATATTTGCAGAAAGCTGTTCCCAGAAATATTTATCTGCAAAATGCTGCTTGTTCCAAGAGCTTTATTTGGTTGTGCATTTTGCTTAGCATTTGTTAGCATGTGAGTTTTCAGAGTCCAGCACTAAGGCAGACGAGGGTAATTGTTCTTCAACTGTTGCTATTACCTTACTCAAGATTTCCCATTATGAAATGACCTTAAATCATTGTCCGTCAAAGAATCGGATTAGTGCCTGATTAGTTGTGTCAAGTCTCATCTTCCAAAGTGTTTTGTGCCAGATTTGGATTTGAGAATGAATACTTAGAGTATTAGAAGTTAATATATGATACAATTGAAAGCTCTGTTGGGTAATTACATTTTTCATTTTGAATTTGTTACCCTAACAAGTACGGTAGGGCACAAATGAAAGGTTCTAATATCAGAAAATTTATTACATGATGTCATGTGCTGCATCCCTCCCAGAAGAATTCATGTTAATTGTCACAGAGCCTTGCCAAAATCATGAGCAGTGTGCAGTAATGAAATCCTAATAGCAGACAGCTGGGTTTAGAGGCACATACCCAATGGCTTTAGCATTTTTCAAAGTTACTCCTCTAAGGGCTCTGAGCTCCTGCCTGACCCGCTGAGGGAAGGGATGCTGCTCTGCCAGCAGCTCCGCAGAGCTCTGCAGTCTCTGCACAATTCCTGTGTATGGCAGGAAAAGGGCACTGAATCCATCTCTCTCCCAGTTTCCCTTAATGCCTGGCTGAGCCCAAGGGAAATGTCTGCCTCTACGTTAAATTGAACTGCATCACACATTTCTAATTATCCCTTACCTTCTATTTTCCCAGGTTCCAGCCCTGGGAAGACCATTCTCTGATGCCTGTTTGTTTATAAATGGGTCATTTCCATGTGGCTTTGCCCTCTCCAGCTGGCTTCAGCTTCACACAGCTTAAGCTGTGTGTGGAGGAGTCAGTTTTCTACCTCACTGCAGACATTCACTCCCTTTGTTTCTTAGGGTGAGGAACATACCCCAGCAAGCATCTTCTTTCCTGAGTCTGACTTGTGGATCACAGTGAAATTTGTGAGGTCACCTTCACAGCTCACAGTCCCAGACAGAGAGAAGGGAAGCTGTGACCATTCTTTTGGGATCCTAAAAAGAAACCCCAGTTGTAATATACCAGTCCACTTGCTGGTGCATTCATGCTGTGAAGTGAACTCTGCAGGTAGATGTATTCAGTGGTACAAGCATCCATTCATAGATCAATTTTTTTCCTGTGTTTGGAATTTGATTTCTCACTAGCTGTTTACCTATCACCTGAGAGGGTGACATTTTTTATTAGTTTCTACAGCCCTGTATGGATCTGTTCGGAAGTTCCATATCAGTTTTCTGCTGCCAATCCTTACCTGTTGATCACACCTTGGAGGAGACTAAAACCTCACACTCCAAAACACTGCTCAGCCAAGAAGAGTGACAGCTGTCCCTGCAGGGTGAAGCTCAGTGGAAGTGATCTCAGGGCACATTGGCACTAGCAGAGAGCTCCACATGCCCCCTGAGACTGCTGTGGCAAAACCTTCTGTGCTGGGGCAGGTGAATGAGGATGCAGTGGTGCCCTGAGGGACTTTGTGTCCTGGATGGAATTTTGCACTGCTGTTGTACAGGGACACGCAGGTGCAGACTCAGTGAGTGACTCCCTTGTGGAGGTGGTGGCAATCCAACCCAGACATTGCTCCTGAGCAGGGAAAGGCTCCACTATTTCCTGCTCCAGAAACAGAACTGACAGCCCCTGGAGAAGAAAATCTCTTTTGATATGGTAAGCCAAGTGAGACTTCTGTTTAAACAACAATAAATACAGGGTGTAAAGGGAACTTGTGAGCAGGATGATGAAAATCCGGGTGGGGGCTGCAGATTGTGTGCCTTGCCATGGGGAAAATTATGCTGCTGAAGTCAGGGGTAATGTTAGATAGAAAGTGCTCCCTGGGCATGAATAGATTTCTCCAGGTCCAGTAAAATATTTAAGAGATAGATAGATAGATAGATAGATAGATAGATAGGAATATCTGATATTTCCCCCCCACATTTGTAAGTAGTGGTTGAGTATATTGTACTCTGGGCAAATCAATCCCTTCCTACAACACCTCTACTAGGAGATGGTTTTCAGCCCATGATATCTCCAGGCTCTTATGGTCTTGGACAAGGACAGCCATCACAGTTCTATACATTCTGCTTGTCAAGGCTCATGCAAGGTAGAACAATAATAAATCAGCGCAGGCAGAAGTTTTCGCTACTCCTTTCCCTCTGTACTGAATTCCAGTGTAAACCTGCCGTGTTGTGCATGTTGTTTTAGCTATGCACACTGTCCTACTTCATATTTTTCTTTTAGCATATTGATAAGTGCTCAAGCCAAACAATATTAGAGCAGGGAATGCAACAATTGGTTTCTAAGAGATATCCCAAAATGAAAATGATGAAGCAGGAACTCCACTGTCAGAGGCTTGGCTGTATAAACAGAAGTTAATATTACATACCTTTAAATTCTGATTAGAGAATTAGTGTGGGGAGAGTGGAAAGATCAGGCTAATGATTTTTGCTTTTACACAACACCAAATGTTCTGATTATTTTTTCTTTTGCACAGCACCAATGTAACAATTAAGAGCAGTAGGCAGACAGAATGAACACACATACATGAATAAGGGGAATGATTTTCAGGGAAGTGAGTGATAAAAGGCAGAACAGAAATGAAAAATTAAGTCTATTCAGCAGTGGAGGATGGCTCCCAGCAATAGGGATAGGGGGAGTAGAAAGGTGGCTGCCAAATAGAACTGAACTCTTCTTCCTGTTGTTTTAATAATACATATATATGAGAGTGGATGTGGAAAGTCTGGCACTTCCATTTCCTGTGACAACTCCAAACCAGTATGGGTGCTGGACACGGGGCAGGATCAGCTCCCTGTGCTCCTGTGGGATTTGCGCTGTGTGCTGCCAGGGCTCCCCTGCTGCTGTCCTTTAGCAGGTGCACGGGCCCTGCCTGGCCACAGGGCTCTGCCCAGCTGCAGCTGACGTGAAATGATCAGCACTGGGTTTGAGTCAAAGGGCTATGTCTCCTTGCTGAGACATGGGATGCCAGCTCTCTGGCAATAATACAGCTCGGTTTCGAATTTATTTTTAAATTTATTTTAAATTTTAAACTCATTTTTAAAAGTTTTTAATTTTTTTTCTTGCCAGCAGGGAAAAAACACTGCATGCAGTTCATGGTACTTACTAAAAGAGGAGAGTGCTCAATTTCCCTAATTCCCTTTTTTGTAATGAGTTCAGCAATACTTTTGCCTCTGTTTAATATGAAGGATATCTTTTGCTTCCATGGATGCCTTTTGGTATCTTTTTTTCAGAATAATTAGTGGTATTTTGGTAAATGGGAGGTGGGGTCTCTAGACTTCCCAAATGCACTGTGATTGTCCTTATCTGATTTCTGTGGGTTTCCTTACAAACCAGAGCAAGGTCTGGGAAATCAAAAGAGAATTGCTAAGAGGGAGAGCAGTAGTGCAAAGTCCCAGGTTTCAGCAGAGCTTCCAGAGGCAGGTCCAGCTGGGGCTGTGCCCCCCGAGTGTCGGGTCCTGGGCAGGAGCCCAGCTCTGCGTGGTGCTGCTCCGTCAGCGCCCTGGCTGTGCTCTTAATGACATTTAAAGTCCATGCCACTGCCAAGGCCTTCCAAATACCTTGATGTGGGCAGGCTGGCAGCCTCTGAGGTTTGTACCCCTGCCACATGGGTGCCACATGTTCTGTCCCAGCCTGTGCCTCTACAGAGGGGTTCCCTGACTACACTGAAATGTCGCGGAGCAGCCCCGCCACAAGAGTTCAGGCAGAGGTCTCCATCTCCTCTCCAGTGTAGGCTCTGGCACATTGGTTTTTCTTAATAAGCCAAGTATTGCCATCTAGAACTGAAGGAGTTTTCTAATCCCCTTGCTGCTGAGAGCTGGTGTAATGAGAAGGAACAGAAATGACCTCTGGAGTTTGTGCAGGCTGATGAGCTTTCACGAGGCTTTCGAATGCCATAAGTTCCACACAAATGACTATAAATAATTGCCTAGGTTGGCCTGACCTCGGGTTGTCTGAGAAGATGATCTGATAATGGCACAAGTGACTCTGGTTCTGTTCTGAAGCTGAGATCCCATTTAGGATTATACTTACTTGAACTCTCTGTAATTTAAGAAGAAAGCTTTCTGCATGTGCAAGTACTGGAAACACATTCTGAACACAGAGGTCACTGATGTGGCAGTTGAAATCATCATGAAATAAGTCACTTGGGATACGAGTTTAAGCAGAACTGAAAAGTTACCTCCTGTTTGACAGTGCAGTTTTCTTTCCCTGGTGTCTCAGCCCTGGTCAGAGCTGCCAAGTTTTGTATGAACTCCTCGGTTCTGCAGAGGGAATCGGGCAGATGCGGCTCTGCAGGACCTCAGCAGGGAGCTCTGCACACTTTGGGTCTCATCAGGCTGAGAGCAGCCTGCAGAAGGGCGGGCTGGGCACCACCTCCTTCCCTGGGGGCATCCTCGCCTCCTTTCCTTTCAGTGGCAAGTGCTGTGTGTTCGTTTCCAAGAATTAGTAACCCATTTCATGCAATGTGGTTTGAGAAAGAAGAACTTATTAACAAAAACAGCCTTTATTGCAATCTTGCTTAGTCATGCCTTCCTTTTTTTCCTGGCAAATTATGAAGAACGAAACTGACTCAATGATCTTTAATGTCTTTTCCAGCCCTGATGGTTCGGACTTTTTTCCCCTGTAATTTCTGTGTTGCAGAATGCATAGTGCGAGGAGTAGTTGCATTGACAGTAGCTGCTGTCAGTCCACCCCAAGGTGCTCAGAACCCGCAGCTCTTCATAAGACGTGATCCTGATATGCAATAAAAGAATTCTTTTGGGTTTGAGGTGTTATGATGCCCCTGGTCCCAAAAAGAAAGATGAGAAACTTGGGTTTTGACAAAGTTGTCAAAATTTCCAAGACAAGATATCCTACAAAATCCTCTCAAAGGAGATGAAAAGTACTGTTAAAGCACTGGATTTGGTAGCAGTTTCTCAAATCTGCTGTGTCTGTGACTCGGTGTGCCGTTGCTGCAAATTTTTGGGTTTTCCAGCAAATAACGATTTATAGATATTGCTGTAGAAGGCAGCAGCTTAGGCAATGTGTTGAGTGTGCTGCTGGGAGGGGCATAAACCACTTCAAAATGGCCCAGAGCCCAGCAAACAAACAGGGCTGGTGCTGCCAGTGGAGGTGTTTGCAGTCATTGATGGTTGTACATGCAGCAGAAAAAAGTCTGGGAACTCCCTGGCTTGGAATAAAGAATTCCCTGAAGGTAGATGGTCTGTACAGATTAAATGTAGCCTTAGCAGGTCAGGCTGTTAGTAAATTGTTTTCTCACTGTTGCCATCTGAAAGTCCTTAAACCTCATACAAGACTGGGAGAAAGCTCCAGAGATCTGCGTATTATTTATGTATTTTCATTTCTTCTCAAATTATTGTAAAAATAATTTAACATTACTGTTTTGAGTAATATCCTAAGACGCCTATGAAAACTTTAATTCTTCCACTTTGCTGCTTTTCTGAAAGGCAGAGCTCTGCTTTTCCTTTCTTTGCTTAGCCAAGAGTAATCTGTTGAGGGACATAACTGTATTTGGGGAAGCCTTGGGGCTCATTTCATTGTGGCTGTAGTAATAATATGTACCATAAATAAACTGATTTATCATAAGCAGAGCCACTTGGGGAGGGGGACAGATTTAATCAGATTTAATTTTTACTCATGAGGGGACTGCAAAGGCTTTAGAGGTGTGAAAGGGTGACAGAAGAGGACAGTCACAGTGCAAATTTCAGTTCTTCATCATCTCTTTGTAACACATTAGCTGAGATTTTTCAAAATAGCTGCAGGTTTAGTCACGTCTTCCACTGAGGTGTGATGGGGGATAAGTTTAAATACCCTGCGTTCAGAAAAAGGAAAAAAAGATTGAAAATATTTTCAGTCCTTACTGGAGCGTCCCATGGTACATTGGTGTGAGGAGAAGGAAAAGACAGGTGAGATCTACTGTATGGCTGGGCAGGTTTCCAAGAGCATTAACATTTTATTTTAGGAGATGAATAAAACCCTCCAAATTGCTGTAGACTTGGCAGGTAAGGGTTGTTATGCTTCATCTTGCCTCTTGGCCAGAAAGCTCAGGGAGTGGGAGCTTGCCAGATACGGCAGTCTTCCCCACTACCTGAATTTAATTTAAACCATTCTGTGCAGCCCTGATTTTAATCCTTTCATTTTGGTTTTGAGTTACCGCATATATGGCACAATGGAAATATTTTTTCAAACTTAAATTAGAAACATATTTTAGGAGACAAAAAAAAGGTCCTGTCTTTTATGCAGAATGAAACATCTTAAACTGTTAGATGAAGTAGAGCCATTGGACCATTTTACTTGAAAAGTCTGACTGCTAATAGAAAAATATGGATTTTTCTTTTTGTTTCCCTTTTCTTCTTCCAGTTGCACACATTGCACAGTGTTTCTTCAGGGTGGACAACAAATATGTTTTTAAAATAATTAGAAATAGAAGCGGGATGTGTCGAAGGTAAAAAAATCTGTGTGTTCATCTTTATTTTTACACTCTGCATGTAAAAGAAACGGCAGGGTTTTTAAAATTCTACTGAGATCTTTTTGTTTGCCATAAATTATGGCAGTGTTTTCATCACGTCCAAGAGTACATGTTTCCAGGATGTACCACCAACTTTTGCTCTAAACACAGTGCAGAACAGGTAGTTTAGGTGCTCAATCCAAGAAAAAGTGGTGGGAAGAGGATGGGTTGCAATTAGATCTTCAGTTTTCTGCCCAGGTTGGCCTTGTTTCTTCCACAAGAAAGAGACCAACTCAATAGAGAAAAAAAAGATTTTTTTCCTCCCACTTTTAAAAATATATTCAGGGTGTTTTTTGAGGCTAGAAAGTCTAGAAAATTCAGATCTTTGTGGAACTGCCAAAGCACATATATGAGAAGCACAGGGGAAACCTGTTGGAGCAGTAATCAGCAATTCCCCTTCAAATGGATGTATGGATATGTTGGGTGGGATTTCAGAGATGCTGGCTATGGCTCATCCATCAAAAGCACAGCTGGAAGATGGAAGAGAGTGGTTTAAATGTGCAGAGGACAGGATTCTGGTCCAGGAGGATGAGTGTGAGGTAGTACCCTGGCCAGGACTTGGCATTTCACAGAGCATGAGCGCCAATGGGGCTGATTCAGTGTTAAGGACGTTTGGAGGTCTGGAAATGTCACTGAAGGCCTAAGTCACTGCAATGATGCTCATTGGCTTGTTGTGAGTAATTCCCGGAATCTGATAAAAGGGGGGGGGGGAGGTGTTAATGCAGATTTATTAGTAAATCAGGTGTGTGTTAATGTGATTTATGCACTTTTTAATGCTTACATGTTGGCAGAAGAACTTGGAAACAGAAAGGAATATTTGCTGTGCAATCGTGTTCAAAGGACTGTCCTGAGTCCTTTGAAGGATCATTTAGGGCCAGCTCCAGAAAAAATGTCCCTGAGCATCGAGGCTGTAAGGCCATACCCTGATGTATAGCACCAGCTTCTCTGTGGTCTAGATGCCAAACTGCTGGTCTGTGGGGTTGTCTTACCAAACTGCTGGTGGTACTTGTTTCAGCACAAATATATAAACACCTGACATAGTTTTAGAAAGATCACTTTGAGAAGTGTGCCTTTTGAGAAAACCACGTTAGGTGATCTGCTCTGTTTTTTTAAATTATGTGAATGAGGCTACTGGAAAAATGGCTTATTTCTATTGTGCCTGGGAAATGGTGGAGCGAGCAGATTGAAATGTGCCTTCCCTGAGTGCTGGAATGCAGAGAAGGTCATGAAGTCACCCGTGGGTGTTGGCCAGGATCACATCTGACACGGTCACGTTTAAAGGCAAAGCAAAGTGAAAGAGGGGAAGGGACTGGCAGGGTGTCACTGGTGGAGAAAGCTTATCTCCACCGTGCTGGCTACCTTGGCAAAGTGTAAAAAGGCCAATTAGCTCTGCTTATCCTTCCCTTCCTGTTGTTCCCAGCCTGGGTGTGAGCCACTCACAACTTCTTAAGGCTTTGAGCAATGAGCTGCTTTTTCTAAGGACTGACAGGAAATCATTTAATAAGCTGGGGGGAGGGAGAAGTTTCCTGTTCTAGTTAGTCCCTATGTAATTCCTAAACTAAAAAGAGAAGCCAGTTCAGTGGGCCAGACCATCAGCCCCAGCATCCCTATGCGTGCTCCTGTGACAGAGGAGATCTACCCAAACTGATCACATCCCCATGAATCTCACCTTCCTCTCAGCTGGACCCCTGAAACTCTCAATTCTTTCAAAGGATGAACAAGCTGAGTGTTTCCTTGCAGCTGCATGCCATGGAAGTGCTTTCAAGGCCGTGACTGTGGATTAGCTCTGTGCAGAGGGGCTGCGGCAGAGCCTCGGGGCCGTTCGGAGCCTCACAGACACTCGATGACAAACTAAGCTCAAGTGAAGCCTATTCTGCAGTGCACAGAAAAAAGTATAATGGAGATTGATGTATCTTTGTCTTGTCTTACACCATTTAGTATCAATACTTAACTTCATTACTTTGGTCTGTGAATACAAGGCCTTTATTCCTTTTAATCCTCAAGACACCGAGATGAATGCCAAGAAATTCACCCTGCCTGTGAGTGCCAGGAGCTGAGCAGTGCATGCCCGAGTTCAGTTTCAGGCAGTGAAAATCTGCAAAACTTCCTTGTGTTCCCTGCCAGGGACTGGGCAGCCCTTCCAGCTACCTGCCCTGTGCTTCACTCTGGCGCTGACTGCAGCAAAGTGTCCGCACCCACACACTCTGAGAGTAGGGCCAGATCATCCCGATTCTGCTCCGCACATGCCTAAAATGCATAAGGAGCTTGCACTTATCTTACTGATGCTTTTGGTGTATTTTTTTTTTTTTTTAGATTTGTTTTTCAGGTCTTACTCTCTACCAGTAAATTTGAAATAGACTTCTGAATTCACTGAAGAATGTGTATGCTTGTTTAAAGTTGTGTAAAAATATCATTTTAGTGATTTGAGTGGGTGAATGGGGAACATAAATTTTGTCAAAAGTCCATGGTAAATTTAAAGCTTTCTATACATTAACCATCCTGCTGAAGAGCTGCACAAAAAGTGTAGCATATTTTAAAAAAATACTCACTAGATAGGATTTCATATTAAAAGTGGTACTGACTAATCCTGCACTGTTAAGGGAAAGAAATATAAACTCTTCTGCATTTCCAAGTGCATAAATAGCCTTATTCAATAACCGAAGACAAATCCTTTGCTAGAGACCTGGCATTTGTTTTCTGACAGCAGTGTGTCTTTGTTTCTGGGGCAGACATCCTCCGCACTGCTGAGGAACATCTCGGAAAGCACAACATTTCAGAGGGGTCCTGAGGAAGGATGTGACAAAGTTCTGCAAGATGTGACATCTGGTGGATGGCCTGATTCCAGTGACCCAGGGCCCCTGTCAGGTACAGTGATGAGTTCGGTTTTATTGAGGTCTTTAACAAATTTCAGATGACTTGATTAAAGTCATGAATGTGCAGCTCTGTCTCCACTGGGAGTTCACTTCTTTGTGCTGTAGTGGGCAGCACAGAACATTTAGGTGCTATTTGAATTTTGCTAACTGGTTACTTGACAGCACTAAAGGATTACAAATTTTTGTTCTTTAAATCTGAAAGAGGAGTTTGGTAGGCCAAAAGTGTAGCATATATTGTTACAATTTGCTCTCTTTCTGCTTTCCAGGACAGATGTGTTTATTGTTGTAGGCTTGTACATCTGTATTTCTATTCTGTAATTATCAAGTTTTTTAAAGTCCCCAAAATCATGACAATCACCTAAAATGCATCTCAATGCAACATATTTTACTGCTTTTTTTTTTTTTGCATTTTTTACTTCTAACAAAGACAGGAACCTCACCTTTAAGTGAAATAATTGATTGTTTGCAACATAGAAATTGCAGTCCTCTGTGGCTCCAAGTGTGGAGACTGTCATGAAAGCACCAGAAATTGAAAAACAGAGAAAAAATTAGTGTTTAGTAGAGTTCAGCCTGGTATTCCTTAGTAAGACTGGAACTGTGAGGGCAATCCTTGCAGTGGTGGCTGCAGTGAGCTGGCAATAGGAGCTGGAAAAGAGGGCACAGAGCAAGCAGCTGAAAAATCAACGTTTTCCAATTAAAAATTAATCTTTCCAAGCCTGTTGCAGTTGGTTTTATATGCTTCTGTGTATATGCTGTTCAGAAGTTACAGGTTGTGTATCCTTTATGATTTTTCCTCAGTCATTCCAGGAAATTTTCTCCCCTGTTATTTGTTATTGCTAAGCTACTCAAGCAGGGGAAGATTTGTTTGCTTGTTTTTATTTTGTTTTCTTTCTGAGGTGCTCTGTCTGGAATTTCAAAGCAAAGGAAAACTTTTCAGGTGAAACTTCTTCTGGCAAGAGTTGGAGTGGTTATTTCAAATAACTGTGGAAACTCAATCAGAGACTAATTATTGATGATGAGGAGGATTATCAATCTGCCTGTAGCTTGCCTGGGACACAAATGCACACACGTGCCCCTTGATTGAAATGTCTGACCTGAGCTTTTGTATCCAGGAAAAAGTTGTTGATTTTATCCCATGACAGTGTCAAAATACCTCCATCACAAATTTGTATGACCTGTGTTTTTTTACCACACTTTCCTTATTTTTTCCTGAACTAAATTCTTGTAAGATATTCTCTTCTCAATATAAACCCACTGGTCTGCCTTCCCCCTTAACCTCCAAGGATTTAGTTTGCAAGGGGGAAGTGTTTAAAAATAATTCCAGATATGGCAGAACAGCCTGTATCCTTTCTATAGAGTAACTGACATCAGACTTCTGAGTTCACAAAATGGTCAACAAAAGATCAGTAAAAATATCTAAGGATTGTGAAGGGCAAACATTTTTTTCCTCTTTCCTTTAAAGGGAAAATGCGACATTTTAAGCAGGAGTAGATTTTCAGACAGTGGAAGGCTGAGTGACACACACCTTTTACTAAAACGATTGTGATTTTATAGCCTAAAGTAGTCCCCAACCTCTTAAAAGCTTCACCTCTGAGGAAACGCGTGTGTCTGCAGTACTACCAAGTTAATAAACAGATTAAGGGCCCTGTGAATGAGTAGGGCTAAAGAGAAAAAGGGAAATCTCTCCTGTTTCCTTTGTGCCTGAGTTGGTGACACACAGGTACCCCCTGTGCTGGCCTGGGGTGAGTGAGGGTTGTATTTTGCTCATGTCTGAGCTGGGGGATGTGAGGAGATGCAGCCTGGGGCTGCAGGTGGAGAACTTCAGAGCAGGGAATATGTGCCTGCAGGGCATGTGCCTCTCGTGGCTTTTCAATGCGGAGGGCATAAAGGAGGAGCCAAAGTGGGACACATAAGACAAAAGCTGAGGAGGAGGTGGGGGTGTGAGCAGGAATTGCTTTAACAGAGAGGGAGCTCTGTGGTTTGCTCCTGTTCCAGTACCAGGTGCCGTTGCCACTCAGGCAGGAGCAGCAGCAGCCTGGGGGTCACTTGGTGCTGTCCTGCTCAGAGTTACCTTGCACAATGTTCTTACTGAATTTTCTTCTTTGAAGGAAGCACCCGAAGTGCTTGAGGAGAGGGCAGGCAGCAGAGGAGAGTTGTTTCCTTGTGCCCAGATGTGATGAACTCCAAAATTCCAAAACACTGACTCCAAAGAGCAAGGGCAAGGACACGGTCAGCACTTCCTGGCCAGGCCGTGGTGCCCAGCAGGACCTGAGGCAGGGAGGACAACAGAGGTTTGCAAACACTCAGCTGAAAACATTCCCTTACTGCAGTGCTCCACGCCAAGAGCTGGAAATGGACGGGTAGGGCACATTTTCCTTGACTTAGTGTTTTGCCCACCATGTTTAGGAAATATTGAGAGTGGCTTTGGAGGCTTTGAAGTAACTCATTTGAGAGCACCACTGGATTGTTCAAAATTATGTTATTTTTAATGTGTGCACACACTAGTGGACACCCATCTGTTGTGTTTTCTCACTCTCTCCTATCTAACAAAGCTAGAACTTCTTGTGAATTGATATCTGCTAAGATCACTATCTTACACTTCCCCAGTTTCTTGGCTTACCTTTGAAAGACTAAATCTTGAAATAATAATTTCTTTTTTAACTAGAAATTGAAATTACTTTTTTTTCGTGGCATGTAAGATTAAACGGGGAAAATAACACACCCTTTTCCCCAAATCACTGGCTACATTCATATGTGCATATATACAGCTATGCCAAATCTTTCTAAACATTATGAACGTATTATTTCCTTCTGCTGCATCCTAACAGATTTTTCTAGATCCTTGTCCTGCTCAGGAGATAAACTGCTACACTTCTGTTAAGCATTTTGGGGGCGCTTTCTGTTTTCTTTTACGGACTGGAGGTGTCCCGGGATGCTCAGGCTCCTGCAGGAGCCGCTCGCTCGCCCCCCGCCCGGCGCTGGGCGCAGCCATCGCTCCTCTCGGCAGTCTCCATCTATCTCTGCCGTTTCACGGATGCCCCCTTCTGCCCTCCTGGCCTCACATCACGGGAAAATCCTCCTCCGGCACCGGGCAGCGAGCGCGCTGGGAGCGCTGCCCCGTCGGGGGAACGCGCCCAGCTCCCGCTGTGTGGCCCGCTCATCATTAGCCTTTTGCCTTTTCTGCGAGCAGAAATGCACCCTGCGAATGCATGAGGAATACACTGAAGGAAGGAGGTGGGAATGATTTCATCCATTAGAAATCTTAGTGTGTGAGTGTGTGTGAGTGTGACCAAAAAGCTCTGAAAAGCACATTTGGCTTTCAGTTTTCAGTTGTGTGGTCACCCATGCACTCTTAGCCAAAGTATCACATCAGAAATTAGTTCGTCCTAACAAAAAAAAAATTAACAGACTATCTTAGAATAATTGGGTCTGGTCTCTGTGATTATTCTTGCACACTCTCTTCTCCAGCAGCCCCTTTAAGGCGATACAGGAGTGCACATCCCCTGTCCATGCTGGGAGCTGGTGCTGCCTGAGCAGGCTGTCAGCCACACTTCTGTGGCAGCCAGTGAAGTGTCCCAGCTCCGGGATGCACTTGTCCATTCTTGCCAGAGAGATCCAGTTACAGAGCTGCGAACACCACCCAGATCCTGGCTCCTTGCTGCTGCTGCCCCTGGGGGTTCCGTTCCAGCTGGGTGCATTTCTGCAGCCCGCCCTTGGATGGGAAAGAGGGAAACCAGCAATGCCACGAGTTTCATTGGTGTGGGGATGTGACCTTGGCACTGAGCAAGTCACACCCGAAGGTCTGCCTGCCCCCACAAACCTGTGCAGGAATGGGAATGCAGGATCACCTGCTGGAAGCCCTCCTGTGGGTGCTGATTGCAGGTGGCACACCAGGGATTCTTCTGGAATGGCCATTCTGGGAAATACCTGCACATAGACTGCTCCTTATCCTGTGAGGCATCTCCTCTCCATGGTATTCCAGAGAGCTCCTGTTGCACAGAAAACAGAGTTCCCAAAAAGGTGAATACTTCTGTAACACAGATCACAAGTGCAAGGAACGCGGGTGCTTGGGCAGTTAAAACAAACAAACAAACAAACAAAAAAACCCAACAGGAACTCTTGTCAATTCAAAATATGGATGAGAGGATATAGTTTGCTTTAATTCAGCATGGAAAGGGAGGTCAGGGAATGATGCCATAGAGGCAGGACACAAAACATTTCTCAATTTTAGGGACTTCTAGGGAAAAAAGATGTCTGTGGAAGTGTTTCTGGATTCTTTCAAATGCAATGCAAAGATTGTATCACTGTTTCCCGACATCAGCTGCAGTGATACAGAACCACTGTGGAAGAAGGTTTTAGTCACAGCACTGTCTTTGTTTTTGCAATATTAAGTGCAGTTACCAATTGCATGGAATGATCTCTCCTCTAGGCCAAACTCTTTTGTTTGTTTTTCAATGACAGCTTGACATGAAATGATTTAATGACTAAAATGAAAAATGATGCAATATTGCAATCCTTATATCATGAACAATTTAGGAATTAAAAAAGAATAACATAGAATTAATGTATTTTTCAAAAATTCATTAAAACAGCCCTCTTAGGTCCTGTTAACACTGACATTTAAATTGACCTTAGGTTTTAACAAAACATTAGTGTTTTTTAAGGAAAAAAATACCAACCTAATTGAAGTAAAGCCTTTGTATCTGAGGTTTTCTCCCGTGTCCTGATATGGCTGTCCCTGAGATGGAAACTCCTGCTTCTCCCTGTAAACAGCAGTGAGAACTGGCAGAGGCAGCTCCTTCCCACCACCGTGCTCTCACGAGATGTTGACACACAGGAGTGGCAGAGAGGAAGGTGCAAACAGACAAAAATCCCAGCTGAATGAGTGGGTTTTTAATCTTCTTGCACCTGTTTCCAGGAGGGAGTGTGACACTGATAGGGTGCAGAAAGGAATGTTACAACCTGGGCAGCAGGATGTGGGTGGAGGCTCGAGTCCCAAGGGGAGAGTGGGATGGGGGAGGAAGAAGCAGGAGCTTGCATCGTATTTCAGACCTTGAATTTGGAAGAACTTGATATATTGAAGAGAATAATTTAAGAGAGTTATTAGGTATGGTGTTTACAGGGGAAGAGAGGTATTGACCTGCACAATGTGAGTGCAGCAACTTTTGAAATAGCTTTGTTTCCAAAAGCAATTGCTGTGAGACCACAGCAGTGACTCTGCTGCAAGGATTTCATGCAGAGCAGAGTGTGATCTTATCTCCCAAGCTCGTTGCCTGAGCACGGAGTGGGGATCTGAATGGTCAGGAGTAGGACACTGAGAGTGAAAACCGTCCCAAGCAGGATTTGCTGTGAGACTGCAGAGCAGTGCAGCCTCTGCAGAGAGCTCTGCCGTGGAGATGCTGATACCCCCCTGGGGTGAGGGGACAATGCACGGAAGGGGCTGCTAGAAGTTTTTTCAGCACCACTTTATCCATCCCTAGTGCCAGGGCCCTGAAGTCCTCGTGGTTATACAGGGGCTGAAGCCAGGCTTCAGCGGAGCCTGCTTGGAGGACAGGAAGGCACCCTCATTTTCCAGCCCTTTGTTCCTCAGCGGCCATTACAGTGACAAATGGCTAAAATATTCTGCTCCGCAATGTTTCTGGAGGTTTGCGAACCTGCTCCTTTCCCGCACATCCCTGGATCCTGTGCTGGGTTTTCCCTGGCCAGTGGTGGCAGCTCCAGCTGCTGGGCTATAGCCCAGTTGCACTCAGAGTCCTTTGAAACGATGCAGAACAGAGATGAATTTCAAATGGTGCTTAAAATCCTGTGTTACTGCTATAAATCCTTGGGTTTTTCCTCTTTTGCTCTCTTTTGGGTGGACTCCTAGCAAGTTTGACAGGAGCACGGGATATTTTTGATACATGGCATCAGGTCTGTTAGTTCAGAAACCCCACACAGAAGCTTGTTTTCAGAAAAAGAGAAAATAAGATTAAACAGGACAGGGAATGCTGTTATGAAGGAATGAAAATATTTTCATTACCAGAGTATTTGTATGTCAACAGCTGATAGGGAATGATGTGAGACATTCCCAGAAGGACTCGCAAAGATTTTTTCCTGTGTAATAGACCAATTAGCAGAGCCCAGATTAAATGAGCAATGTCACATTGCTTCTTGCATTAAAAAAGTGTGACATTCAGTCTCTTTATCTAGTAAATATTTGCATTTTTTATCCTTGGGACTTCAGTTATACTGCTTTCAACAGCTCTATGTTCCCAAGTGATACAGGGAAAATGGTAGCTCGTCCAACATAACTTTCAGACATATAGATATATTTCTTTTATGTAGTATAAATTTTAAACTATTTATTAATGAGAAGCTTTGTACACTCTTGGAACACATACTCATGTGAAAAGGAGGGGATATTAAAGTCTGTTAACACAGAACTTGTAATATTTTTAAGCTGACTTCATGAGTTAATAAAGGAGGAAATGAGCAAATTCAGTTTCAGACTCTGCTGCACAGCTCTCCTGGAGCAGCCCTTGAACTGACCCAAAAGAAATTATTTGATTAACAGTCGTTTTCCAATATTAAAGTGGTTAGGAGAAGTTTTAGTCTTTTCCTAGAGAAAACAGCTCAATACGTAGATTAAAAATTAGTGCTAATAGAAAAAAAAAAAGAAATTTGCAGGTTTGCTTTGATTTCTTAGCAGCTTTTAGATTCCACTGCAGAAGAGGCTGGGTTTTTTTGAGACAGGGCTCATTTTATGAGTTAATGTTGGTTTGCAGTGGGTAGAAGAAATTGAGATAGATTTAAAGAACTTTAACATTTAATTGATTTTGGTTTCCATATACCTTTTATATTTCCACATGCCTGGAAATTCGCACAAGCTAATTATCAGTTAATGATTCTGCTCTTTCTCAGATGACTAACTGAAGCAGGTTATAATTCAGAATCAGATGGCTCCTTTGGAAGTGACATGAGCTGCATCTCCTGCCAGTTATGTGAGTTCATTGAAAAAAGGCAGAAACAATGGAATATTATTGTATTTCAGCATTCAAAGGACTTGCATTTTACATGACAGTCTTGTCCATGCAATTCTTCATTCTGCATTCATCCACTGATGTGTTTTTACCTCATCTTTGCCTTCTTCCTTAAATCTGTTCCTTTTGCTGATTGCTCTTTCTGAATACAGAGTACAAAACCTTTTCCTCAGGTCAGAGGAACACTTGAGAGAGGAACAGTTAATTCCATAAGAGAGATTTATTAATAACATTGCAATATGCTCCAGAAAAGACTCAGGATCCTACTGTCTGCTACATTTACATGTTGTCATCCTTCCCTTAAGTACTTTCAATATTGCCTTGGGTGGGAGTTTCAGAGGGGCCTAAGTAACTGCATTTTTCATCTTCACCCAGGTTCCAGGGGACTTTCTTTCAGGGATATCCAAGAGATGCTTTAGGACTAAATGTAAGTTGTCTTTCTAATGGTTTTTCAGATTTTTTTCTGAGGTTCACTGGTTTCTTCTCTTCTGCTGGTTCTGAGTTTGAGGATTCTAGCTGACACCATTTCTGGCAGCTGAATTCTGGTCTGTTACATCAGCAGTTCTGCAAGTAGGGAGATGATGGGAACATGCCTTCTATGTACAAAAGTCATTAAAATGTGCATGCCATAAGGGAAGGTTGAATTGTGTCAGAAAACACCGGTTTTCTCCTTTTTCAACTCGTCCATAGCTACTTAGGGTGTTTGCAGCATTTGTTGCATTTTTGAACCTCTTTGGAAGTGCAGATTTCAGTGCATCTCTGTGTTTCTTTGAGAGGTGTGTGTGTGCATGTAAATGTGTGCAGGAAAAACCATTTTTCTTCTACTCCTCTTAAAATATTTTTATTTGCTATTTATAGAGAGCACCTCTCTCCAGCAAATCTGAAATAATACAAATACAAGCATTGTTCCTCCCCCTCCCTCATTCATTCAAAAAAATCTCAGAATGTGAAGGTCCCTCCCTGGAAATGAGTCCAGCCCCATGGATATTCCTTCCTGCAGGAAAAAAGGAGTAGGTGCCAAGTTAAATAGGGTCCTGCTTTCCATCCAGAGGGGTGAGTATGAATATAAAGAAGTTAAAACAGTGCCTAGTGTTGATTAGCTAATAGTCACATTTGAAATAGGCTCTTCCCACCCCTGAAAATTGCTGGGGTCACTTGGAAGAAGAATGACTGCAGGGATTTCACTCAGGGTGGGGATCCACAGGCAAAAATGCAGTGAATTACTTGTGCAATATTCTACCCACTGCAGAGAAGCCTTCACCTCTTGCTGGAGTTTTTTGGCATCTAGAAGAGCTTATCTTCAAGCAACATGTAGAGTGTAAGGTGAATTGCAAAAGAGGAATGCAGACAGCTTCTCCTATCAGCACATTGTTTTGGTTAAAACTCCACTGGAGTTTTGTAAAAATGCGCTGGGGGAAAGAGAAGCAAGACAAAGTCAGCCTGTCCTCTGGGTTTGCTTAGTTAATCAAACAAGCTTATCAGGAAATTAACACTTCTGGGCTTAGAAAAGAAATGCTATTTTATTTTTCAGATCCCTTCAAACACTATATCCAGCTGCCTGAATAACAACCAGGCACAAAAATAAGCTCTTGCACCTCTGGGTGTAAATGCAAAGGTGGGGGACCAGGAGCCTGCATTGTCAGCACTGATATGGTAGTTTACTTTGAGAAAGGAATATTTTTGGGCATGACTTCTTGTGAGTGATCGTGAATCTTGCAGCACTCTGGAAGTTGGCAAGAGCAAAATTCTCAGCAAATCACCTTTTCTATGAGATTTTCTGCTCTGTTTTAGAATTATCTGATAACTTCCACCAATATTAGCTATTCTTTTGTGACGTCTATAAAATCACCCTTTAAGAAGTGCCTGCTTGCAAGGCTGGATGTCCTGTACTTCCCTCTCCTGAGCACACCAGTGTGACTCTTACAGCACCCTCAATGCAAAAATCCTCCTGGAAATTTCAGACACATTTTTCACCAGTTGATTAAAACGTGCTCTTGCATTTTCTAAGTCATTTTTGCAGGAAATTAAGCCCCCCCCAAAAAGTATGAATCTGCTTGATGTGTTGGCTGTTTCACAGTGCCAGCACTGAGAGTCACCCCTGGCTCTGTTGCCTTGATCCCTTGCCCTAGAGACACTGATCCTCTCTCCCCAAATGATGGTGGTGATCTCTGCCCAGAGCACCTCTTGCGCAGACACCTCAAATTCTCTTTCACCAGCCTTGCCACCATTCTGTCGAATTCTCTTTTGTTCCTTGCTCTTGGAACTTCCCTCTTCTGTGATATTTTCTGACCAGCTTTAGGAGCACAGGAGTTTCAGTGCTTGCTGGCTGTTTCCTCAACTGGTTTTACAGCCTTTACATTCTGTGGGTTTGCATTTTATCCCTGAGAAGTAGGACTATATAGCACTTTTCAGTGAACTGAAGCATGGGAAATACGGCCTCTAATTTCAAATCATTCAAAGCTGTGTTAAAACAATTTTGGTGATAAATCTCAGCTAGGCAGCTCAAGTGTTCTCTGAGCTCACCTGTGTTCTCAGAGAGTGAACCGGGGGAGGTATGTGAAGTTTTGAAGGGGTTTTTAAAGAATTTTAATGTAAAATAAGCAAAATAGCAAAAGTCAGCCATGCTGGGGAGCAGGGACTGTAGACCTTTGTGGGGACTCCGTGGTGTAGACACTACTGAGCACTCATGAACGCTTAGAACGGGGGGTGCTGTGGAGAAACAGGCTTGTTCTCCCCGGAATTATCCCTGCTGGGCTCTGTCCTCCACCCGTGGAGCCCGCCTGGCCTGATCCGCCTGACCATCCTAGGGCAGAGACGGCGAAGCAGGGCCGGCTCCCGGTGAAGCAGAGATGCCTCCCGGGGAAGCAGGGATGGCTCCCGGTGAAGCAGAGATGCCTCCCGGGGAAGCAGGGATGGCTCCCGGTGAAGCAGAGATGCCTCCCGGGGAAGCAGGGCCGGCTCCCGGTGAAGCAGGGCCGGCTCCCGGGGAAGCAGGGACGGCTCCCGGTGAAGCAGGGCCGGCTCCCGGGGAAGCAGAGATGCCTCCCGGTGCAGCAGAGCCTCTCCGTGGGCCGGGCCCTCACGGAACTGCCGGGGGGGCGAGCGCTGGCTGTGTGCGGGGATGAGTCACCCTGGAACTCGGCGTTCTCTCCGGGAGCCCTCGGCAGGAGGGGCGGCCACATGTGCGAGGGCTCTGGGGAGAAGGTCAGGGCAGCAGCCCCGCCATCTGCCCGTGCTGAGGGGGCAGCTCTCCGCCCCACGGCCTGGCAGCCGCTCCGCTCGCTCGGCCCGCGCCCGTGATTGTAGCTGAGCAGTACCGACCGCATTGCGGCCCTCAACAAGACAAGATTTGCAAATTCCTTGTCAGCAAATGCCTTTAGGAAGTGTGCAGCAGGAAAGAAAGAAAGGAGTCCCTGTCTCCAGCTCTACAGCCATTTCTGGGCTGCCTGAAGACCTTTCTTTTACTCTGTGCAGTTGAGAGACATTTCCTGAGTGCAAGGGCTGCCCAGGGACTGATGCGCTTGTGTCAGTGTGGAGCAGCAGGAAAACAGAGCTCACTGTGGCACGCTGTAGGAGCATATTTAATGTGCAGCTGTGAAATTTGGGCAGTGGCAAAAGCTGAAGATGTAAGTAAATAATAGAAAGAAAACTCACAGATGCTGTACATTTCATAAATATATTATTCCAGTCTTAAATCTGGTTTAGACAAAAGTGGCATGATCAGCAATGAAGTAGCTATTTCCTAGGAGCTGATTTTCATGTCATTTCAGACATGCAAATACAGAACTCTCTCCTATCCCATCATGTATTTTTTCCAGAAAATATATTGTGTGCCAGATGAATATTAATTAATTAATTAATTCTCTTTATTGTAGGTAAAGTAAATTATGCAGCTTACCAAAGCACTTGAAAAAAGCAAATGTTGAAGCAAGGTTTGATTAGTCATTTGCACTCTAATTATTCAGAGTTTCAGAGTTTGGTTCTGCACTTATTAGAACAACTCCCAGGAAAATCTCTTCGGTCAAATATATCCCTGTGGAAACCTGTCATGCTGCATTTAGTTCCTTAGTTCTTGTTATTTTTTTTCTTTTTTTCTCTTTCTTTTTTAGGATCTTAAGTGGATTTTTCTTTTAAGGATGAGAATTAAGAGAAGTTTTACTGTATAAATTCAGAGGGAATCATAGGGTTTCACTTCCCTTTTGTGGGGCTGTTAGCCAAAAAGGAAGATACCTCTAGTGTTTCACTCCAAGAAAAAAAAAATGAAGTGTCTGTTCAGCTCTGATTTGAGCTATCTGATAGGGAGCTGGAATTTATCATTAAAAAAGCCTTGCAGTTGAACTTCAACTCTTCACAATGGACTAATCTCGGAGTGTCTCTGTGCGAGGCCAGATCAGCTTCCTTCATGTCAGTAATCAACAGCAAATAATTGGAGGAGTTGACTGGCAAAAGGAAAAACTCTGAGATGAGCAATCACTTTGTTCAAACTTTCTCTGATTTCCCTACTTTTGTGTCACTGGTTTTGCTCTTTCTTTTATGTTAAAGAGTTTAATTAAGTGAACCTGTTAATTACCTGGACAGCTGAGCTGGTTTTGCATTAATTGTTTTTTTGGTGTTTTTTAATGTTTTAGCCTACATTAGATCCACTACAACAGCTCTCATGATTTTTTGGTTCAGTCTATATGAAGCTTCTCTCTTTTTAGGAGGTAAATGGGTTCAGTACAGGCAAGAGGAGGAGTACATTGTCCCTCTTGGTAATTAACTCTCCGAATGAATGCCCTGCCTGGTGGTTGTGCTGCTGAGGGTGAGAAGACACCCTCTTTCCAGGAACATCAAAGCCTGAGATAGCCTGGAAAGACAATGAACACAGAGGCTGTGTCAATGAAAAGTCATAATTCATGTAAAAATGCAGACAGTCTAAAAAAGAATAACTGGATCCATGCAATAGTGGCGAATCCTTCTTATTTAACTACTTTGACCAGGGGAAACTTTCTAAAATACTAAAATAAAAGACTTAGCTGTTCTATTTGTGTCAAATAAATCCAGCATCCCTCCAGCAAATCTCCTTTCTTCATCATCCTGTGAATAACCTGAGTTAGAACAGCTGGATAAGGAACAACTCTGAATTGCAGATGCTGCAATGCAGATTATATTTTATTAAGCTGAAATGAGAGACATAGCAAACTCTCCCAGGGAGTTCAGGAGTTTCTACCCTCCTAGTAATTGCATACTGTACAGGAAATGGAGGTTAAAAAAAATTACAGAAGTCACTCAGGGTATCTCCAATAGCGTCAATGCCTTGAAATAAATTTTCGTCTCAGAAATCTTCTGGAAGAAAGAATCAGGAGAGCCTTTTGGTAGTTCTTGGTATTTGTCAGGAAAAAAACTCCTGAGCTGTGGCGCAGCCCCCCAGCCCTGTGCAGACTCTGCACTGACATCTGCATTTCCCACTGAACTCCCCAGGCCTCTCCCTGCCCAAAGTACCTGCAGAGATGCATTGCTTTCTTCTCTTGTCACCACTGCTTTCCCCTATAGGCACCACCTCCTAAAAAGGATGATATTTGCTACTCCTGCAAAGCAGAACTGAAAGAATTTCACCTCGTTAATCCCACACGCAAGCAGACAAGAGCATTATCAGCATGCAGCTTTCATCTCACCAAGGTGATGCGAGATAAAAACTCAGCGCTGGCCTGGAACTGGAGCTCCAGGTCGCTCTTGCCCACAGCACATCCCCCTTTCTGGGAGTACAGCTGTGCTCCAAGCTCCCCCCCAGCCACCTGGGCTCAAACTGCGTCTTAAAGGGAGAGCAATGCTTTTCCTCCTCCTTCCTCTCCCTTCCTAATGAATACTATTAAAAAAAAAAATCCAGGTCTGTACTGTTAGCTCTTGAGAATAAGGTTGTTTTGGCAGTTGCAAGTCATGACAGTTGCTATAAAAGGGAAGCTTTATACTCAGATTATGCTTTGTGAGGTAATTCTCTAAAAAACTTGGAGTACTGGGACTGTTTCATCCATAGCAGTGCCAGAATGATCAGTTTCCTCTCTCGAGTGGAGAGAGAGAGAGGATTATCTGGGAAGCAGAACACTTATTTTTTGTTTTCTTCAGTGTCTGAGTCATTAACAGGTGTATGGTCGAGGACCAGAAGGTTCTGTACCATGTTCTTATTTCTTCTAACTGCTTATAATCTATTTTCAATTGGCCATAAGCTTCACGTACCTTAAAAGAGGCATTGTGTACCCCTCAAAAGGAGGGAAATATTTGCTTGCAGTTTACAGAAAAGATGCTTTAAATATAGACTTGTCTTAGCCTGTCCAAATTCAGAAAGCTGAGGCTCTTTGAGGTCTGATATATGGGATGTACCTGGTGGATTGCACTGGAAGTGCTTCATGATTCTGTAGGAAATTGAACCCCTCATTCAGCAGAGTTACCTGGATTTCTTTGTTTGTGTCAGAACCTTCACAATCTGTCAGTGAAAAAGGGGGTGGGGGATTTTTGTGTATTTCATTTGCTCTGTTTTCCAGAATAAACACATGGTTCTATGTGTTCCATTAAAATTGCCATATTTCAGTTGAAACCATCACAAGTACAAAAATCTTGTGGGAGAGGGAAAAAAAGCTCCAAGTTGTGACGTGAACTTCATTGTACTTCCTGTGAGGCTCCATCAGAATAGTAAATTAGTAAATTAGTTACACTGAAACCACCATGCTACGCAAAATATTTAGTTTAGTTCTGTCTTTGTTAGGTACCAGCCAAAACTGGTGCAAGATAGAGGCTCTTAGGAAAACTGAACAATGCATAATACATAAATTAGGCAATTTAGACTACTGGTGGGATTATATTGCTATAAAAAGTACAGTTATATTAGCTCTTGCAAGATTGGAGACAAGTTGGATGTCCAGGAAAACTTAATTTATAAAAAATTTAGGAAAATTTCAAATTGACATCCTCAAATGTCCTTAAATTGATGTGAATATCTGACTTAGCACTGTGACAGTAACATTAATATGATTCAATAATTATGACTAATTATCAACACTTACTTGACTTCTTCCTTTCTGAAAATGTCTGTACAGTTAACAGCAGTGTCGTTTACTTAATCTAGAGGGTAATTGGATTCTGTGTACAAGGTAACATAAGTAGCCAGCGAATTTGTATTCATTAGGTTTTAATAGAAGATCATATTTGGAGTTTGTCTGTATGATAGAACATGTCAAATCAGGAAATACAACCTCTAACACACATGGCTATCCAAGCTAGATAAATGGGCAAGACAGAAATACAGTGGCTCTGTGCTAATACATGAAAATCAATTCAGACTAAAAGTGAAAAATAAGGAGTTTGAAAGGCACCAGATTTGCTTGGCTTACATCATGGGATCTCCAGAGATCAACTTGTATAAAAGGTGACCATAACAAATGCTCAGATTTGTAATTTTATGCTTCAAGAAAATAACTGAAGCACTTCTGTTGTCACATTTGAAGCAAGATGCATAAGAAATAAAAATTCTACAGTATGCACTGTATTTCCATCTTTTAATGAATTTAATTTTAAATTATAGGTAATTTTTAGATACCAAAATGTACCCTGTGGTTTTAAATAGTTTCTCAGAACTTATTATTTTCTTGCTGCTATTTCAGTTGTAAATATTCAACACTAAAAAGGGCATTAGATTTATATCACTGCTTCGGTGAAGGCCTTCTGTCACTAAAAATCAACTGGCTCATTTAAGAACTTGGAGGTTTTTATGCTTCTTCTTCTGACATGCAGCCAACAACCAGATTCCCTGGCTCTTGTGTCCTCTTGGAGTGCTACAAAAGGCTAAGAGCACATTAAGTGGAAAAGAACTTGCAGAATGCTACAAGGACAGGCCACTGTCACATATCTGACAAATCCCGCCTCCGTACAATGAGTCACATCTGATGGAGAGAAATGGGCAGAATGCATCAAAACCTTTTGTTGCACTGATATGTTTCACGTACTTGAAATCACGTAACAAAAGTAAGAACACAAAGCTGTGGGCTGGGAGCTGCTGATTCTCATGTCAGCCAGATGTTTGCTGGCCCTGTCTGTCGGGGCTGAATGTATCAGCCTGGCGTGTGTGGAGGAGAGGAAATGGTTGACATCAGTAAAACCTTGCCTGTCGTGGGCTGCTCACTATCTTTCCCATCTGAGGCTGCTCACCCTTTCAGAAGAGCTGGTGGGAGCTGATGGTTTGTGGTGAGAGCAGGATCTGGAACGGGCCCAAGCTGTGTGAGGAGCAATTGTCCTTTTCGTCCTCCTGAGCCAGCGGAAGATTACAGCCCGTGTAGACCATGACCCCGAGCCATGGCCCTTGGCTATCCCCCGTCCCTCCCCGTGCAGGATGCTCCTGCTGACAGATCATTTACAGGACTGGGGGTGTTGCAGGCAGTGATGGAGCTCCCTGTCAGGTGGGAAGAGCTCAGCGCTGCACAGAAGGGACAGGGCATGTCCCCTCCACCAGCCAAGGCATGCAGAGCTGTCACTGCAGATGGTTGTGGTGGTATCTGCCAGGCATGTGGATGTCACCAGATTAGAGTGTCCTCACCTCTGGGAGTTTCTGTGTGTTCCTTGGGGAGGGCTGGTTACCCTGCACAGACTGACTGCAGGTGTGGATGCAGGGTTCTATCTAACTCGGGGTCACTTTCAGCCTCACAGACATCCTTTCCATCGTGAGAGCTTTAGGAGCAGACAAGGACTTTTCTACACTCAGACAGCACAGAGAAGTTAACTAGTGTTGAATTCAGAAAGGTTGTGAGCTGTGCTGGCAGACAAGGCAGAGATTAGTGCGCAGTTTTTGAGCAAGGGCAAACATTTGAATGGACATTGAGATCAGAAATAATGATGAGGTGGCTGCCCAGGCTGGGTGTGCAAGGCAAGGTGTGCTGCCACCAGTGATATGTGCAGAGATCTTAAGATCAAGGGGAATAAGGAAGGAGAAAACTGAATTTAGAATTCTTAGCCCTCCTAGTCTGAAACCAGGAGTAGCTGAACAAAGAGACTGACAGAGCCTTGAGGAAGGCAGGCCTTGGCACAAGGATCTTGATTCACACCTTTTTCATCATTTCTGTGCTGCTGGGTTTTATTTGCTCTGTGTTGTGTTCTGCTCAGTGAAGTCTTTTGTTCTGCCTAAAAGTCTTGGTCTATTTGTGACTTTGTTTGTGAAAGATGCTCCGTGCCTTGGATTGTTCGCTCTGCCCTGACTGTGCCTGCTCCAGGTTGTCCTGAGATGGGCCCAAGCAACATGTTATAGTCAGGATATGAGTCAACCATGGGTGTACATAGGGACACGGGTAGGTTTTCAGGTAAGTTTCTTACTCTTCATAAAATTCCACCTGCTATTGTGTCTGGTGTTGCTCCCTGAGCTGGTAGCTTTTATGGAACCCATAATTTCTAAGTACTGCTATTGCTTAGTGATAGCCAGGCTCCCTCACTGCATGGATAAAATCAGGACATTTTTTTATGTTGAGGATCACTTCACACTTTTAAATATCTGAGTTTCATATGCCATTTTATGACAGATTATAATATTGTCATGCAATTCTCTATGGCTGACTTCAGTTTTTACTTCACTGAAAACTGCATATCCTGAGGAAACCTCATCTTACTCTCCACTTCTCTAAGACACTCATGAACACACTGGACACCACAAGCTCCAGTGTAGATTCTTGTGGAACTCCACGGTTTCCTGTGTCAAAGGAAACTCCTACCCCATTTATTAGGAAGTTATTTATGAATGTGAACACCTACTGTGTCTTTTATCCCATTTGAACTTAAAGCTCAGAGAGAGAAAAAAATTACTATGAGTTCTTTGGGAATATAATAAAGGTGTATGAGTAAGATGCCTATATCTGCGTTTGTTTCTCTTTTCAGAGAAAATCTGCATTTCTAACATTCTGGCAACCCATTAGCCATTTCATTCTCCTTGGTCTTGCTCAAGATTATTTTGATAAATATGTATTTTCTGTCCCCTTGACATGATGTATTTAGATATTCCTGTAGTCTTCACATACAGGAATTTCTGTTTTACCTTTTGATTTTAATTTTCTTTTAACAAGATTTAATTCTGTAGTTAAAGCACTGCTATGAATGATGTTCTCCTGCTACCAGCAGCAATATGGTATGGGTGTTAGTGTTCCTGTTAGGAACATTTTGATCCAGGTGATCAGAAACAACTAAAGATTTGTTTCTGCTCTTGTGTATTTTCTGACCAACTGCTATGTGAATTTTTTGGGGGAAGGGATGTTTGAGGTTTTTATTATAATATTATTTACAGGAAAACTTGGAAGAGTAACTAGACTTTTAAGATGATGTTCAACATGGGTTCTGAAAAACTGGGTGAGAAAATCATCTTGGTTAGACCTTGATTTTTTAAAAATTGATTTTTATTTAGGAAAATAAAATCTTGAAATGGATTTCTCAAAAGCCCAACACAATGACCTTATGTGAAACAAAATTATTAACATTCATGTCACTAAGTTGCTTCTTGAAGATAAAATGGAAGGCAATCTTGGTATGAACAGACAATTTGAACACAAACCTTTTATTAAAAATTCGTGAGATGTAATACTTTGTTAAGAATTTATTTGCTTGAGAGCGGATCAGCTGAGCCACCCCATTTGCAGGCTGGTGGCTTTGTCTGGCTGTGTCCCAGCAGAGTCAGTGAGCAGCCCCTGGGTTGATGTGTGCCTTGGGTTCCTCCCTTTTGGGGTGATTTGCTTCCCAAAGCCAGTTCCCCTTTGTTAAATTCACTGCTCTGTTTGAGCTATAAGCTGTGCTGCCTTGATTTGTACAGATACTTTTCCTGAGTGAAACAGAGATAACACAATTAATGTACCTCACCTGGGTTTAGATTTTTCCCTCCACATTTCTTTCCTAAAGCTCTGCAGTCACATTCCCAGTTCCAGGCTGAGCTGGTGCTCTGCTGGTTTGAAGTTGGCCAGGTGGCTCCTCTCCTTTTGATGGTGTTTGAGGAGAAAGGTTGATTAGTTCTTCTCTCATCTACGACCTTTTGAATGTAGCCTGGGAGAAAAGTGGTTGAGTCAATGTAAAATTCTCTCTGCAAAGTGCCTCATGTTGTGTGGAAGGGGACATGTTCCTCAGGAGTGACAGAAAGTGTGACAGACATCACCGTGACAGGGTCTGTCCTGCTGCAAGAGTTGCTTCTCCTTTCCTAGTGAATCAATCAAGTGATGGATGTGATCAAAAGATTTGAAATGTATCAACTTGCCTATAAATCACAGTCCTGACAAAAGTAGCATTGTAGCATCCTCTGAAAGACCAGAAATTCCTCCTTCTCCCTGATAGTTCCATTTTACATAACCCTAAAAAGTCCAGAAAACCTTACAGTAAAACCAGAAATAAGGGATTCCTTTATAAAAGTGATTTCCAGAAATCACAGGAGAATGGGAGAATTCAAATCCATGAATGGAACCATGATCAGCAGCAGTACCTGTCCTGGGCACTGCACAACTTGAATGGGTGCTCAGTTGAGTCTCTCCTCACAAAGTAATCCAAAAAAACAATGTTTCAAAAGATTTTGGGGAAAACCCCTTTTCAGATAATTAAGTCAAAGTAGTTAAAAAAAAAAAATCCTTTTTCTTCACAAGTGCCATCCCATCCCCCCCCAGAAAGTCACAGTCTGACATCTGCTACTGCTGCTGCTCTGCCTGTTATTATTTGTTTTAGAGCCTCTGCCCATTCTTTTGCTTCTACAGCTGCTGCTGGTGTTTCCTCTTGGTGCTTCCTGCCTGCCTGGCCTGAATTCCATCTGACACCCTCTTGGCCCTCTGGCTTTCTGCCCAGCTGGTTAAGAGCTGGCATCCAGTTGACTGCAGTGCTTGTTTCTGCAGTAGGAACATGAAATAATATTTGGGTTTCATTTTCTTTTGAGAAGCTCTTCAAGACCCCTTCATGAAGGTAATCCATTATTTTTTCACACTGACCCTTTCATCTGCGGAGGATCTTGTACCCGTGTGAGAATTGCCAGCGCCTGTAAGGTCGGCAGGGAAACTTGGGGCCAATTTCCTGCTGCAAAAACCTTGAGGAGCTGGTTTGGGCAGGGAAGGGGGTGGCATTGGCACTTCTGTCTTTCTGTTCAGCAAGACAAGATGACGGTACAGCCTTGCCCTGGCAGCATCCCTGATATCTCTGCTTTCTGTAGACACTTCCCAGCAGAGGGAAGAAAAAGTACATGGAGGAATTCATGCTGTGCCTTCTCTCTTGTTCTTTCACCTGGGAGTCTCTCAGAAAGCCCAGAGAAGGAAGGAGGGGTTCATGGTGAGTTCTCCCTCCCAGTGCCTAAGAGATGCTTCCTGCAGCCTTCAGAAGAGGGAGTGCCTGTCTGGGCCCTTTCATCAACAAAGATAATGGCTAAGAACTGGAGAAGAGGCAAGTAACTGAAATTGCAGAATCATCTCCTTTGTCACCTTAAATTTCTCACATTTAACGAACTTCATGATATTGTCCTGAATTTAACCATATTAAGGATGACATGGCCAAGGTATTTTGGCTTTTGAGAACTGAAAGATGAGAACCTGGCCTCTGGAAGATGAGACATTTGAAAGAGCCCACAGCTTATGGCAACAGCTTATAAGCAATATTGCCATATGGCTTATTGATGTGAGGCTTTTCTGGTTTTTTTAGATCACCTAGGAAATATTCCTGTCTTCTGTACTAGCACTGGTTCCTGCCAACATCCTAAAGGGTGGGGAACCTGCTGACCTGATTATTTGGAAAAGACAACTTTTTTTTCCTGCCTTGAAGTTACCAGCTGCATTCTATTAATGGTCAAAATAGACTTCTGATTTAATATTATCTTTTCAGCTGTGAAATAGCACCTATCCCATGTAGAGTTTTTTTAAATATGGAACCAAAATAAATCCTTACTTAGCTCACTGTGAGTAGCCTGATGCTGGCTTGTGCACAGAGTGGCTAAAGTGGAGCATTACAGCTACAATCTGATGTTCCCACTTGTCTGTCATCTAAATGTGGAGCATTTTTTTGCACTGGATAAGTGTAAGATGCTATCCTAGGAGATAATATTGTGCAAGCTAGTAATCACATTTATAGATGGATGAAAGTATTTCCAGAACAACACCACGTCCAGTACAGAGAATACCAGGGAAAGGTTCATCTGAAATGAGCACAAGGAGTGACATGATAATGGATGCATGGAGCTGTGCTCCACCAAAGAACGGCCAAGGACGTATCTTCTAACCCAGAAAATGAAGACTCGGGAATTACATGGAAATACCAGTAAATTAAAAGGAAAAAATTATCATCTCCCTTTCTCCTGAGGTTAGTTAGCTATCTCTGTTGAAGGAGCTGAATGCAAGAAGAGACGCAGATCTGAAATCCCAGGTTCTGTAAAGAAACAGTTTCCAGGTGGAGGGATCAGCCTGTTCAGAGGCACAAGGTTTGTTTCTTGCAGCTGGCCTTGAATGATTATTTCTCAATGTTTTGCTGTCACGCTGCCCACACCACAGTTAAGCGCACCTAAAACATTCTCAGGACAAGGAAATTAATAAATGTGGAAAAATAAGTTTGACTTTATGCAACAAAAATCTGTAACCTGTAAAGCATTTCATCTTCATGTAATTTTGTGTCAGTACAATGCAGTGGGGAAAAGCAAGAATAATCTTTTGCCAAAAAAAGGGCTAATTTTTAAGGGAACTAAGCTGCTGAGCACTGTCATGTCTCATATTCCTTAAATCTGTATTTGTCATACTCAGATTTCTATCAAAATATGAGACAAATACTACAAAGAAAATCTCCAGCTTTTAAAAATGTTGAATAAAAGCCTGAAAACAAAGGATATGGGTAACAGTGCACTGCAATCCTGCAGAGAGGCTTGTGGTGAACTTCCACCAGAACATTCCTTGGTGATTCCTGCTCCTCCATTTGGAGTGTTCTGGGCACTGCCAGGGGCTGCAGAGGTGGATGCTACACAGGAAATTCTATTCCTTCTCCCAAAAAGCAAGAATGAGTATGGGAGGGGTTAATTTTGACTTCTTCGTTCCTTCTTAAATGGTATCTGGAGAGTGTGCTTGACAATCTTAACACCTGTATATATATATTTATTTTTATTGGAACATAGAATTACAGTGGATTTTAAGTGATTCCGTTTGGTTTGTAAAATGATATTTTGTTTACATTGGTTCTTCTGGTTTGTTTTCAAAATGTTGTTACAGTGAGCTCTTAAATATTTTAATTAGCAGCACATTAAAAAATACTGTTTTCGGGGAATTAAGTCATTTAGAGCTAGTTAAGGCCCTTCTGTATCACTTTAACCTGAATCTAGGCTGCTAATCCTGTTGAATAACAAAAATAATGAATTTCCCTCCCTGGTTGTAGACTCAGGCAGATGCTTACGACTAAAGTGCACCTTGAATGTCACTCAGGGGAAGAAAATTAGAAAATTGAAGGGCTTTTTTTATATCTCTGTAACATAAATTAATTCCTCTAGTGTCAGTTATGTAGTCTACTTGGATGTCTGAAATTCCTGGGGTATCTGCTCCTGTTTCATATGATATTTCTGGTGATGTCCAATAAAACACTCTCAAAATGTTCCTTCAAGCTGAAAAATGCTTTTGGTTTTCCCATACTTGTAAACATTTGAGTCCCTTGATATTATTTCCTGGCTTTTAATGTCATGTATTTAAAAAAAAAAAAAAATCCCAAAGCCATTAGGTCTTTCTCATTGCTTTTATTGAACATTTGTCAGATCTTTGAGGGCCACACTAGTATCTCAACCTGTAAAATGCATAATTTACAGCAATGTCTGTAGGTGTGGCCATTCAGAAACCTAAGCACATCATACATAAATATGTACATTGTCCGTGCAGTGGGGCACAGTTGGTCTGGCCACATCAGTGCTGCCTTCCCTTGGGTGGGGCTGGGATCTTCCTCCCATTTTCCCTTCTCCATGGTTCCCCCTCATTGTCGTTCTCCATGATGTCAGGGCAGGTTTTGACCCTCCATCTAAATGTGTGCTAGTTTTCCTTGGGTCTGGGGGTTGGTTTTTTTGCTGTGTGTGCTGAAAGCCAAGGCACTGAGCATCAGCTGCTGGTCCCTCCCAGTCCAGATCTGCACTCCTCGTGGCTGTCAAGTTTCAGTTCTTCGCTGCTGCTGTTGCTCCCTCTGCAGTCCCAGAGCGAGCGGGATTTTCCCTCCTGGATAAAAAGCACAGCATCAGAGCCCCCAGCTTCAAACAGCTCCATTATCCCCTGATGCAATTGCAAACTGCCCTGCTTATTTTTAGGCCTCTCCCCAGGATTTCGTGGGAGAGCTACGGCCTTGCTAAATAACCTCCCCTGTCTGCTCTGCTCTGCTCAGCCACAGGTGGCCTTCTCTCTGACCCTGTTGCTTCTGCCACCTGGAGCAGCCTTCCTGTGTCTTGCCGCCTTTCTGACTCACCACCTACATTTCAAATGCCATGTGAAAGCCTAGAGTTTCAACCTTGCCGTGGAACAATCTGCAGCAGCTTAAGGAAAACAACCTCTGGCTGTTACCCAAAGAGGGTTCAATAATTATTTCTCTAACCCTCCTAAAGTAAAAAGGTTGACCACCAAAAACAAATAGGAGGAAGACCCCACACACATTTTCCATATTGGCTGGCTTTTTATCAGAGGTAACAGGAATAAAATAAAAGCTTGACAATTACCTCTGCTGCCTGGAAAATACAGAATACAAAATGTTTATCCATGCGAATAAAACAGATTGGTACATTGATTTTTGTGTGTGTGTGTTTCTCTGTAATATTCCTGGTTCCTAAGAACATTTCAGAAGAGGTGTATGTTAAGCAGTAGTAAGGAAAGAGTGTACTGTTCAAGTAGAAGTAAGGTTAAATACCCATCGGGAACAAGATGATTGGAAGAACTGACTTAAAGCAGGTTCACAATTCTGTGTTGCTGAGACTATCCCTGCTTTAAAGGCTCCGTCCCATGCTGGTGAAACTCTCTCCAGGGCATCCCCACAGGTGATGGATGCACTTTAGTTCTTACAGGAAGTATTTTCCATCCAGTGCTCTCCGTAGCAGGGCCAGGGACAAGGCAGCACCAGACAGATTTTTTTCCAGGCCTCAGCAGAGTAAAAGGAAGTTTGAGTAAAATTAATGTGGCAGGAAAAAAGCATTTGGGAACCACTTCCTACCAAAGTCCTTGCTAATGCTCCAAGGAGCAGATCAGGGAGGGAGATCACAAAGTCATCCTCAGCGTTTGCTTCCAGCATTATTTTTACTGACTCCTCACTGTTTTGCTCTCTTTCTGAAGTTCTTAAGGGCCCCTTTGCCTGGCAATCTCATATATTTATCTCACTGCTGCTAGTGGCTTTGCTTGTGAATGCTCATGCCGGCCAGCCTCGAGCTCCTTCTTCCTTGTGCCTGGGGAAGGCAGCACCCTGCTTCCAATTAGCAAGGCAAGGAAGTTGGCAGCAGGAGCCTCTTCCTAACAAGAAACACCTCTGGAGCTCTGTTATTTGTGTTTGGTGCCTACTGTCCCTAGTCAAGCTCAAGAGATTGCTGTGCTTGGAAGCAGATACATAGATCTTGTCTTCATTAGGAAAAAGGTGGTTTAGATGTCTCGCTAAAGGGATTCAAAAGACTTGAGCTTAATACAAATCAGTTGCTGTTCTTAAAAGGAGGTTGTTAACCTTGAATAGCTAAAATAGATTAAAACAGCTGCTGTCTTTGGTAAGGCTGTGGCAATGGCTAAAATCAGGAAATACCCATGGTGTGGCTCAGCTAGAAACTGCCAGACTCTCTAGGCAAGTCAGGTGAGCTCTTGTTCCTGCTGCTGGGGCCAGTCAGGATTTCCTTTCCACACATGGACAACTGCCTCACCTGCCAAGATACCTTGTTGTACAAAGCACAAAAAATTGGTGAAATAGGATTGTACCTTTGAGCAGGTTCCTTATTTCTCTGCAACTCTTTGTTGCTCTTTATCCTATATGAGTGCACAATGGGTAGGAAATTCCTTCACGAGGGTTGACACAGCCTAAGTTTTCCCTTAGGCCCTGGAAACTGTGTTGTACATGAGGAGGAAAAAATTGTCAGCTGTGAGGGGAGAGAAGAACGTCACTGTCAATCTGAGTGATAAAATTATGTTTGCCCATAGTAATCAAGTTTTTTCTATTACAGACTGGGCAGCTTTGTCCAGATTATATTTCAGCAAGTCTTATTCAAAGTCTGGTTCTCTTCCTTTTCTCTTTCAGTACTGTAAGCATTGCAACTGCTGATGTGAACAGTTGTTCCTACACCATCATCCTGTTTATGTTATTAACCCTAATATATGCCAGTCTAACCTTCCGACTCACCTTCACGAGGATAAAAGTCCTTAACATCTCCTTAATGTTTTCTTCAGCTACTTCAGTTACTTCTCTGAATTAGAATTACTTACACAGTGCTATGGCATTTAAATACATCTTTTGCATCGCTGTGGGTAAATGCTAGTTTGGTTCTAATTATTGCATTGGAAGCCTGAGGCTAGTGTGAGGTTATTGCTTAAATAATATAGTAAAGGAAGGAGGCCATTTGGCTGGTTTTGTTAAAAATCCAGGGGCAATCATTTGTGTAAAACCACTGAAGGCACATACAAATGACACCTGTATAAGCTCCAGGGAGAATGTTCATCTCAGTTCATGCTAGAAAATCCCCAGCTTGAGAGTCATTAATGAAGCAGGAGAACTGCAGAAAAATTCCTTCCTACATCTCTAGTAAGAGATTCAGGAATAGCTGAAGCAGCTAAGAAATATCACTCATCACTGCTCCAAAATCTAAGGAGAGTGGGGTTGGGAGGTGCAGCTAAGAGGCTCTTGGAAACTTTTAAAATTGTTCTCATGCTTTAATGGTTATATTTAACCTTCATTAAATGTTCAAGTAAGTGAATATTTTGGTTTATTAAGTGGGGTTCAGGTTGCAGTACAGACCACCACTCATTTCTGCTTTAATCTTTGCACTTATGGGAAATATTTGCCAAGTTTAGATATTATTTAATCTCTTTCTTTCCAGTCTCTTGAATTAAAACCAACAACAAAACAAAACAAAACAAACAAACAAAAAAAAATAGAAGTCCTACTTACATCTGCTATAAACCAAATCTGTGTTAATATGAGCTTTTGTGAATATCTAGGAAGTCATCGCTTTCTGTTTCATTAGCTGGGGTGCTGTGGGCTGCGGACATTCCCAGTGTGTCCCTGGATCCCAGGGATGGCTGGCACAGGCAGCGGGTACCTGCACACCCACCCGGCGCTGTGTGACACACAGCTCCTGGCCTTTCTCTGCAGGGGAGCGGGAGTGCAGCCGTTCCCCGCGCCTCCCTCCCGCGCCTTTCCCGGGGTGAGGGCTCTGACCACGCTGTCCAGCCAGGATTTGGCAAAGGTGCGTGTTGAGATTTGATTCCCCAGAATTTTTTTCAGATCAGCTCTGCCTGCTGGAGTCAGAGTTGGTGGCGTGAACTTGCAAAGTCAGACACATGAAAGGAGCACTGAAACCCTTTTGAACTGGCCCGCTCCAGACAACTTGCTGGTGTTCCCATCCTCCCAGAGACTGAGCGGTCTGTCTCTGTGGGGCTGTGTGTCTGTCTCTGTGGGGCTGTCTGTCTGTGGGGCTGTCTGTCTGTGGGGCTGTCTGTCTCCCAGGCAAATGACAGAGCCGTGACTCCTGCCCTGTGGCAGCTGCAATCCAAGCCTCCCGGGCTGGGGTCGGGCCGCTGGTTCGGCCACGGCTCTCGCAGGGCTCTGTGCCGGTCCTGCCCTCGGAGCGCTCTCTCTTCTGAGCCTGGGGCTGGGGATGCTGCAGGGAGCTGGTGCTGACCCGCCACGGGCTGGGGACACTCGATGGCTCTAGACCCGAGCTGTGAGGGTCTGAAAATAACCTGGAAGCCTCGATCCCAGAGTAACACGACACTCTGCAAAGTTTCCTTTCAGCAGCAGAGCTGGATGTGACCCCTGCACGCACGAGGCCTGGACTGGCTTCAGCAGGAGCCAGCACGCTCTGGCACAGGCCCCGTGCTGGAAACAGCATTCTGCTCATTCTTCTGCCCGCTCACATTCCTGCTGCTTTCCAAGGTGAAGACAGTCTGTACTAATGGAGAGGGAGAAGAGCGGGTGAGGTTATTTTGGCCCGTGCTATTTAGGAAGTCAGGCTGCATGTTACATGATCACCTTACAATCTGTAAAAAATAAAGTGCTGGGGCTGGTCCTGGTCACACATCTGCGGGGGCTGTAGAAGTGTGTGCAGAGAGCTGTCCCCCTTCCTGGTACCCGGGTGTCCCTTTGCGGTGCCCCTGGCAGGCTCAGGGCTCTGCCATATTCCTGTGGCTCGGGAGGGGAGGGGACACTGCCCTGGCACTGCTGCCCCTGTCACACGCCGATTTTGTCACACGCCGATTTTGTCACACGCAGATTTTGTGTCAGCACTGCAGCAGCCGGCTCTGGAGGATGTGGGACACAGGGCAGGAGGGGACATGGGGACAGCGTGGGGACAACCTCCGGGAAGCTGCTGGCAGACAGCGACACGAGGACTTGGCTTGTATTTCCACACCTTTGCTTTCATTTCCAAACCTTTGCTTTCTGAGCTGTCACTGCAGCTGGCTAATTTTTCATTCAGAAGAACAAACCCTAATACATTAAAATAACAGGGGAAAAACAAAACAAACCAAAAAACTGAACAAACAAACAAAAACAAACACCCTCCATACCCAACCTTCTAATATAGCAAATTATCCCCCATACAAACTCAATATTTGGTCTCTCTTTATCTTCAATGCTTTTTCTGCACTTCTAGAGATGTCTGGGATTTCTTCCCTGTTTATGGGGGGTGCTGTAACTAGAGATGGGTGATGCTTTGCAGCTCTCTGTTGTTATTCGCCAGAAATGCATGTTCTAAAATCCTTCTCTAAATTCAAAGCTTCTAAGGAATAAGTGAATCTATTTTTTTACTAAAGGCAAACACTAAAACTACTTTTGCAATATTTAAATAAAGTTTACATTTCTTATTTCAGATGACATTTTTATTTAGAAATCCAAAATGTTACTTTAGATAATTCTACAGACTGGAAAAACCAACCAAATTTAATCAAGATTTCATTTGGGATCAGCCAAAAGGATTTATTTAAGTCGGGGAAAAAAAAATTAAAAAATTCTAAAAAGGTCTTTTAAAAAGACCTTTTATAAAAAAAGACCTCTAGAAATAGAAATTGATTTCTAAGAGCTGAAAAAAAAGCAAAAAAGTGAAAAATCCATTCTTAAACCTTTGGTTTAGTCAGTGAACAAAACTTTTGTTCTAGACATTGATCTCTGGAGCTATTGAGTGATAAATCTTTGTCCAGCCTCTGTTCAAATAATTAAGACATATTTTCTGTTTATTTCATTTCCCAATAATAAGATAGCTCCACTTTTACATAATGCTATTTCAGGATTTGTAGACTGGAGGTAATTAATTCTAATATAATTATTAGATCTCTGACTGGAGATCATGATCAATAGCACAGACTAAAAAGGAAAGTTCTTCAGAAAGCAAGGATAGAAGGAGTACACAAAATAGATTTTTTTTTCCAAGTATTTTCATTAATAATTTTTTTTGAAATGGAAATTCAGACAGGACCTGCAGGATAAGCTCTGTCTTGGCAGGAGTGGGTACTGGCTGCAGCCAGGGTCCACTGACTTACACCACCTGACCAGCCAGGGAGATTTTGGGAGATCTCTGCTGCAGCGACGGAGACTTGAGCCGCTGCCTGGTACAAATTTCAAGCAAATAAATTGTGTGCGTGAATAAATCATAACAGCACCAGCATCATGTAGAGCCCTCAGCTCTGCCCACAGCCTTGCTAAAATCTGTGCAGTCACTGAGCTGGTCATTACCTAATAACTACTCTGCCTCCCCTCACATAATGCCTGTTTTTTGCATGAATTGCTAAGTTCACAAAAGCCCCAAAACTGTCTGCAGTGATCAAGTCCTGATTATAGTCTGCAGATGAATTGAGAGGTCCTGTTCCATAACCTCTGTGTGACTTTGAAATGTGCATTCCACTCCAGGCAGAGTCTAACGCAATCTGTTTCCACTGAAGGCGAGCACCACTGGAAATATGATTACAATAATTGTATTATGAACATGGCATTGTCGTGATCAAGTGAAGGGCTCCAAAATGTAACTGATAAAATTGTAACTTTGACCTCCATCTTTAGCTCAAAAACTGAATCCAGTTCAAATGTCCCAGTGTATTAGGCTCGTTAGCACAAAGGCCGGCCCAGCAGTTCAACCCCTGCTCCCAGGAGCCACTTCACAGACAATATTCGGGTAAACAAGAGCTTATGGGAGGGGAGAAACAGGATCCATCTTTTGATGTCAGTTTAGAGCGTAAAAAACTGAATCTTGTGCTGTAACACAGTTCCATCAATTCCCTAGAGCCAGAGCAACAGAGAATTCGATTTGAAATTCCTGTGTAAACACGCTGGGGCAAATTCATGGTTGATGCAAATGGTTGTAACTTCCTTGGCTGTATTGGTATCACTGAAACCAATGAATTTGGGGCTGTTTGCACCATATGAGGATTCATCCCCTTCATAAATATTTATGCCAAAAATGATAAAATTATAGTAATTTAAAAATATTTTAATGTAGTGTTTCAAATCATGCAGAACATAATAGACCCCTTCTGCTTTGTTTTCTTCTCCTCTGGCTTCATTCAGGTCCTAGTTTGAACTTCTCAGCTAAATATGGAAAGAAATGTGTAAATTGTACCGGTCCTATCATTAGTTTCAGTTTGCAGAAGTGCCATTGATACAGACTTCTGCATTTATTTGGGGTGGAAAGTGTCTATTTAAATTGTGAGATCAATCGTCAAATTAGATGTGTGACTGCACACATCGTTCCAGTGTTTATTTTCTTTTCTGGCACACTTGTGGCTCTTTGGGTTTGAAGAATGTAACTCAATTGGAATGAGCCTCGGTGATAAAATGGCCATCATATAAGATGTCTTTGTGTTGTTTTGAAATGTACTATTACAAGGCATTTTAATAAACTTTGTTTTTATTTTCCTTGATTAATAACACATTTGCTCGAGAATTTTTTGGGATGTTTGATTCATGGTCTTTCCTTTCTTTTCCTTAGAACTCCTTGGTGGCAGCAGCCTCCAGGAGGCCTTGTGGGACTATCCCATGGCGATCTGACCTGGTCCTGCCTTTGTCCAAGTAATTTTAGTCGCACTAACACTTTTGACCCCTGGTGTCATTGATAAGCTCCAGAGAACCGAGTGCTGGGTCAAAAAAAGTTTCGAAAGATCGGCAGAAAACTAAATGCTTAAAGCCATGTGATTGATATTTATTTGTTTTAATGATGAATATAGAAAATAATACTCTGTCACTTTCTCTTCTCTGCCCATTCAGACTGACAGAGAAGCTGGTTTATGGCTAGTAGATCCATTACATATATTAAAAACTGCCAGTGATGTGAGGGAGAATATTCTGTTTTTATCTTCTCTGCTCAAGAGCTGATATGATTTTTAGCCGCTCCTCAGCTGTGTGGTTAAGAAGGAAAGACACTGAGCATTGTGCAAGGCATTAAACAACAGCAGTTGATCACTTCTGCTAATATGGTTTCACTATAGGATACTGTCATCTTCTTCTGATTGGCATTTGCCTCTCAGAGAATTGTTTGGCTAATGCACTGCCTAATACTTTTGGTTTTGGTTTTTTTTTTTTTTGGAAACTGGCTTTTATCTTTAAACTGTTTTTATAAAGCAGAAAACTTTGTCCCTTTGAACCATCCTCTGATGTCATAAGAGCTGGGAGCTGACATGAATTACGCTGTGAAAATACTGACATTTAGAGCTAGGTACCAGCATGTGCTAAAACCCAGTAACACATGATGTGCTCCAGAATATTTTTTTACCATAGTGTTATTAGTGGCAGGCTCTTTGGTCTGAACGCCTTTGATAAGTGAAATTAGCACGCTGTTTTTCTAGCCTAAGTATGGTAAATTCTTTCCCCTTTTGGGGTAAAAAAATATAAATATTAAAAAAAACTCCAAATGTCGCTATTTGCAAGGTTACAATGTTTGTTATTAGAACTGCGGAATACATTCAGTCTTTTAGAGAAGACAGTGTGAGGGACCCCTGAAAGGACAGGAAACATCTACATTTGCTGGCAGTGGGCCTGTATTAAACATATTGCTCCCAGTGCCATCCTGATGGCACGGTGGGGAGAGCCAGCTCAACTATGCAGAATGAAAACACGCCAGCATATCGATATTTCATAACACAGCACGCGCCAGCCGCTCGGGAGGGGAAGGGAATTAGATGAGGCTCTTTGCAGGAAGCCAGTTCTGTAGACAGCTAAAAAAACCGAGGATGTTCACTGGAATTAGGGCCCTAATCTTAATCCCCTCCCAGGAGGAGCAGCAGTGCAGGAAGCACTTTGCACAGGGCTTCCTCTGGGTTCCCTAGAGGTGTCCCACAGAGAAGCCTGGTTTTAATGCTGCATTCCTCAGCACAAATAAAGCACAGCTTTACAGCCTTACTTGTGCAAGGCTTGAAAAGAGACTGTTATGGAACCCTCCAGCATACGAATAGTGAGGCAATAGGAAAAGTAGTTTCCTTTACACTTTTTCTTTTTTTTTTTTTTTAAATACAACAGGGTTATGCCTTACGTGACGACAAAGTGGATCTTGAATCTTAAGTAACATCAGAGAATGATACAGTGCTGTGCATCCTCTAAAGAAGGCTGAATTTAGCACCCTTATTTCCACCTATATCCATCCTCTACCTGTGCCTTGTATAAACAGTTTTGATTCCATCAGGCAATTTTCCTGATTGTGTTAATGGATATTACCCTTCCCATGTGCATATAGAAAGCTCGGAGATGCTTTTAATCTCCCCATTTGTCTTACCCAAAGAAAGAGATCCAGCCAATCAAAAAGCCTCCCCAGCCTTTTATTTTTTTTAAACCTAGTCCTTAGCTCCTGGAACTAACTAAAACAAGAGAACCAGAAATCCAATGCATTTGCAAATAATCCCAATGAAGAATAGCAGCTTTGGCAGGGCTGAGGATGGAAGCGATTGTCCTGCCTCCAGCCACTCATGAGTGCCCCAGCCCAGGACCTGCAGGGCAGAGAGAGGGAGGAGAGCCGGGTTCCCTGGGGACAATCCTGCTGGCCCCATCATGCAGAGCAAGGATAACTACTTCACCTGCCTTGGGAGCACCCAGGGGCACTGCAGCCCCTCCAGAGCACAGGAATGTGCCCAGGGATGTGCCCTGTTTGCCCCAGGACAGCAGGGCAGCCTCGCTGATGCCTAACTCGGGTTTACCTAGAAACAGAGACCAGACAAAGCTAAAAAAATAAAATTGGATATATTTAATGAAGGGCCTTCAAGTACATTAAGGGCAGTCAGAGCCTCCCAGAGGCTACACCCAAGGTGGACGATGGTCATGAGTTTTTCAGACAATTATAAGTTTGGTCTATTTACATATCAGGGGTTAATGCTCCAATTACAGCTTCAGGTAATGAATGCATTTACCCCCAGTTTGCTCCCCCCCCCCAGTTCACTTTTGTTTATACTTTTCAGGGCCTGAGGCTGTAGGGCATCCTTGAATCTCAGGCCCAGAGGGATTGTTTTTCTCTGACAAGAGGTGAAGACATTTAACTAGCAGTTTATACGGAGTTTAGAGGTATGCACTAATGCAGTACAGGATTTGAAAAATATAAAAGCTAAAATCCTAAGGCATCGTCATGGTGATGCGCTCATCCCACAGTGGTGCCGAGCCCCTGGGCAGCACTGAAGGGCTGGGAGGAATGCAGATGTGGCAAGGAAAGGGCAGGGGCAGCAGCTGGAGGCAGCTGGGGCTGAGCCTCTGCTGCTGTGACGCCATGGGTGAGCTGCACACCCTCAGCACCCCACAGGAGCCTTGGGAAAAGTGATGCCTCTAAACTGAGCAAATATGCAGAAGGAAGTGGTACAGGTTGTATATGAGTGGGGGTGTGTGTGTTGTGTAGACATTATCATGTCAATAGTAATTGCATGGCCATTATCAGACATCTCTACCAACTTCTCTAGCCACAAGTTCTCCATGATAAAGATTTCTGCTGTTTGAAAGCAGGCCTGGATTTATAACCACAAGATAAAGTGATACATTCAAAGTTGCTGCTGAAGGAGCCCTCAGAAGGAGGATTGGTGCAGAATTCTGCTCTGGTTTCTTGCCCTGTGTTGCTGCTTCACCCATGCAGAGTGGCCCTGTCCCTTGAGCTGCACTCAGAGGGAGGACACAAGGGTGCAGGGTTTGCTCACAAGGGTGCCCCACCTCCATCCCCAGCCTCCTTCCCACACCACCTTGTCAGACTCTGTTGCCTCCCCCAGCAGATGAACTCAGGCCGCTTGAAAGAAAATGCTAATAAAGTTTTGTTCGGGTCAAAAATTATGTTCTGTTAAATATACTTCATTTTCTTCAGAGTCTTTAACTTTTGCCTTGATTTGGGGGGTTTTCTTTTTGCCAAAATAGTGTGAACAATACAAGAAATTTTCTTCTTTTTTACTCCCAAAAGAGAGAGAGGAAAAAAAAAGAGAATAAAACACTCTGAAAAAGAACCAAATCCAGGCAGATATACTTTAGCTTTGAACAGGGAAAGGCAATTTGTGATAGATTTTTCCAGAAATTAATTATGTGGGGGGAAGATTGTTGCTTGGTTAAGTAAAAACAAAGGGGAAAAAAAAAAAAAAAAAAAAAAGAAGGATGGGAATTATTTGGAGATAAGAAGCAGTGAGATAATAAAGCAGGAAAAGGGACTTTGGAAGAGCATGAGAGGCAGAGCAAGGGTGGGACAGAGGCACTCTAGGAGACCCAAAGGTACTTTATGTGGCTCATGAGTTGAGTTCTGTTGTCTTCTACTGCCCGAAGTTCCCTAACAAAGTTATTCCAATAGGAGGGATCATTTTCATCCACTCCAAACCACTCACAAAATTTTGAACAAGAATGATGCAAAAAGAAGAGTGAATAAAAGGGTGGAGGTCAACAGAACTTGCAAAGGGGCCAAGCACAGGTGGAACAGCAAAGCCAAATATACTGGTGATAAAAGACTTGTCAGGAGAAACTCATGAGAAAGATGTCAAAGTTAGGAAAATGAGAAGGCTGTTAAGAGCTTTGAAAGTTGCAATTTCAAGACAAGTGGAGCTGTTTTGCAGAAGCCTGTGTGTCTGCTACCCTATCTTTTTCACTACTTTTCTCCAGGGAATTAGGAAAAAATGTGGAACTTCATATGGGAGCTGAATTTGTGTTTAGTTGGACTTTGGGGAGTTTATAACATAATGAGAAGGATTCTTGGACAATCCCCCCAAAAACCTGAAGTTGTCACTGACAGCAGGGGTGCCACAGGCTCTGTGGGTGTTGGGTTGGGAGTCTCCTGAGCTTTCCCAGCTCCTGCTCTGCCGAGATCAAGCCTTATCTCCTAACTCCTCTGGCACAGATCACTGCAGAACAGCCTGAGGAGTCCTGTGAAACCATCCCACGGTGGCTCAGCACTGCCACCCACCCAGAGGTGCATTTTGGCTCAGCAGAGGGTTCTCACAGGGGGGACAAGGCTGAGAGATGAAGTGCAACATCCTGAGTGGCACGAGCAAAAAGCTGGTGTCAGAACCCTGGCCTCTCTTGCAGCAGGTGGATGTGTTACAGGAACACATCCCTTGTGTGGGGGGAGATGTCTGAGACATCTGTGGGGAAGGAAAAGCTGTCAAGAACATTGTTCTGAATGATCTGGATCCCAGCAGGGAGAACTGGCTGCAGCCTTGGCTCGTGAGTGGTGTCTCTGGGGACTGGAAGCTTTTTCTTTGTAGTTTGAAAACCCATGTTGTGTAAAATTGTTTAATACTCATGATTCAATTGATTTTAAAGTGGATAATCATCACTGAGCTTTAAATACATAGAGCTTGTTGTTGGAGCTACAGCTTTTCTTTGTTAATACTAACATTAAATATTTGTTCTGGATAAGGATAATCTAGTAATATGGGGAAACACCTGTGATTGAACTGCTGTGATAAGAGTCTCTACTACACACTTCTCCTGCCAGTATTTTCACAAGCCTCACTGTATTCAGGGGTAAATAAATTTAATTCATTTTCCACTCCTGTTGTCTCACAAATTTGAATGTATTTGATGCAATAGGTTGTAAAGCCTAGTCCAAAACCTGTGCTAATTTGTTTAAGGAGTTCTGTTTGACAGAAGCCCCTTTTTTCCCTCCAGCACTAACTGGGCGATGATGATTGGGTTGTCTGGGGGAACAGCAGAGCAGGAGGAGGCAGCTGGAGACAGTGTGTGAGGAAACCCAAAACCATGCACAGATTTAAGATTTTATGAAGCTGCAGCAATTCTCTGTCTCACTTCAATGGAACGGTATTACCCACAGGCAGTTCCTTCCTGTTTGCTCACACAGCCCCTTCTGTGTGGCTTTCTAAAACCTGTAAGAGGGTAAATTTTTCACTTGAAAGTGAAGTGAAGTTGTTTCTCCCTCTGGCAATAACATAATCAAGAAAAACTGATGCTGAATACGTCTGTTAAATGCATGTGAATATCAGATACGTTTTCATTTAGTGTTATATATAATATTTTTCAATAGGAAATATATGAAAATTTTGGCTTTTAAATGTCTTACTGATATACTATGCACAAATTTAATTACTCCAAATAGGATTTTGCTCCAGTTTTACTTAGTTTTTTTTTTTAATACCCTCTTCAGAAGGAAACAGTGGCATTGATACTTATTGAAACAAAACAAAAACTAAAAATCCAGCCTTTCACAGCAGCTGTCATACATCCTTGTAAGTATTTAATTGGGCTCGTGCATGCATGAAACTCCTGCACTTCAGAACATTATTCTGAGCTGTGATTTTTGTAGATAATTTCTTTTAATATTAGTTGCTGCTAAGACCTCTGTAGACCCAGATCTTGTGAAGCCAAGAGCAAATTTCTACTTGATTTTGTGAAGCTGATATTTCTCTTTCTTGGCAGAAAGAGAAACATGTCTTTCAGCCATGTAAAAAGCTGAGCCAAGTGATCTGCCAGGGTTTAATGAAGTGCAGGGGACCTGTGGTCCCACCTTTACTGACTGGAGTGTGAGGGGCTGGAGGAGCTGGGTGATGGCAAGAAGCTCATTCTTAACTTCTGTCCTTATCTGAAAACCCCTGTCAGCAGGAGCTACCCACATCAGGAGTTGTGTCAATTCTTACAAAGCAATTTCTGTTCTCACAGTGAGTGATTTTTCAGTGCTCAATGCTGCCCAGTCCTGGTCCCAGCAAGCCTGGGCAAGAGCTGTGTGCCTCACAGAGCTCCAATCCCATCTTAGAGGGCTCCAAACCCACCCTACAGAGAGCTGTGTGCCTCACAGAGCTCCAAGCCCACCTTACAGAGCTCCAAACCCACCCTACAGAGAGCTCTGTGCCTCACAGAGCTCCAATCCCACCTTACAGAGCTCCAAACCCACCCTACAGAGAGCTGTGCCTCACAGAGCTCCAATCCCACCTTACAGAGCTCCAAACCCACCCTACAGAGAGCTGTGTGCCTCACAGAGCTCCAATCCCACCTTAGAGGGCTCCAATCCCACCTCACTGAGAGCTGTGTGCCTCACAGAGCTCCAATCCCACCTTACAGAGCTCCAAACCCACCCTACAGAGAGCTGTGTGCCTCACAGAGCTCCAATCCCACCTTAGAGGGCTCCAATCCCACCTCACTGAGAGCTGTGTGCCTCACAGAGCTCCAATCCCACCTTACAGAGCTCCAAACCCACCCTACAGAGAGCTGTGTGCCTCACAGAGCTCCAATCCCACCTTAGAGGGCTCCAATCCCACCTCACTGAGAGCTGTGTGCCTCACAGAGCTCCAATCCCACCTTACAGAGCTCCAAACCCACCCTACAGAGAGCTGTGTGCCTCACAGAGCTCCAATCCCACCTTAGAGGGCTCCAATCCCACCTCACTGAGAGCTGTGTGCCTCACAGAGCTCCAATCCCACCTTACAGAGCTCCAAACCCACCCTACAGAGAGCTGTGTGCCTCACAGAGCTCCAATCCCACCTTAGAGGGCTCCAATCCCACCTCACTGAGAGCTGTGTGCCTCACAGAGCTCCAATCCCACCTTACAGAGCTCCAAACCCACCCTACAGAGAGCTGTGTGCCTCACAGAGCTCCAA
>WBMY01002312.1:28800-44656 GCA_013397315.1 Donacobius atricapilla | reverse complement strand
GCTCCAAAGCCACCCTACAGAGAGCTGTGTGCCTCACAGAGCTCCAATCCCACCTTACAGAGCTCCAGTCCCACCTACAGAGAGCTGTGTGCCTCACAGAGCTCCAATCCCACCTTACAGAGCTCCAGTCCCACCCTACAGAGAGCTGTGTGCCTCACAGAGCTCCAATCCCACCTTAGAGGGCTCCAATCCCACCTCACTGAGAGCACACGGAATTCAGACTGCTCTGAGGGTTTGGGGTTACAGAGGGTCTCCAGCCCTTTCCCCCCTTCTGCTGTTCTGTGCTGCACTCTGAGTGTCACACAAATAGGAATATTTGCTTGCTTCTCTTCACACATTTTAATGCCCACTGAACACAGCTTTGTAATGAATCCCTGGTTTGAGTAGGAGTTCAGTTGGCAGGAAAGAAATTCAGCACTTCTGTTTTCCATATTCCTCATCCCACGTTGTATACATAGCACTGAAAGGCAGCAAATACTATTTCTGGTATAATATAAGCAACAAATTATATTTCCATAATAATTTATTTTGCTTTTTAACGAGTTTTTTGACAAGGTTAGTTTTATTTGGGATAAAATAAACGTTATACTGATGTTTAACCCACAGAAACTCTTGTTTTCTTTTTGTTTGTCCTAATACTGCTTTAAAGGCTCCAATGAAATCTTTCTATAGAGTACTGAATACCCAGGAAATGTGGCACACCTTTTCTTCTGGCTTCTAGTTCTGCTTATGTTCTTTTTAAAAAAGCTTATCCAGCAGGAAAACATAGCCAGTTAAAGGTGACTTTCTGTGTGTCAAGTTCCTCCTTCACATACTGATGTGTAATAACTACAACTCTTCTGATTGATAAGTGCAGGCTCCGGGACAAACCTTTTCTACTGACATTATTTATTCCAGGGCTGGGGTGTCTGTGTGTAGCCCTGTTCTCAAACAAGGAACAGTCAGAGGGAACCTAATATGTAGATGAAATCTAATAATAGCGTGGAGGTTCTTCTTTTTCAGCTGCCTGAATTGTGCTGTAAGTGCAGGGGAATGCAGTGGCAGCAGGGTATCAATACTGGGCTGGCTGCCTTTTTCTGTGCCTGTTCCCTGAGAATGAATATCTGGATTATCTCCTCTTTTAAATATTGAAAAGTAATAAACAATGAAGTTAGAAACTCACAGAAAAAAATTGTGTACTTTTTGAGGAGTTTTTTTTTCCAGTGGGAGTAGGGGGCTGAATCCTATTTTTGATCAGGTTATGGCCAGGTGTGGCAGAGGAGGGATGTCCCACAGCACTCAGGCCAGCAGTGACAGCAAATGAAGGGCCCTGCATCTGCACTGAGCAGGGGGAAAGTGGGAAATGAGCTCTGTTAGGGAGCAATACCTACACTGTTGTTTTCTCTAGGTTTTCTGTAGACATGGATAAAAGCTCCACAGAAAGGAATATAAAGTTAAAATCACATCTTGAGGGTGCTCCTGTCCAGGTGAGGTGTTACAAACCACCCAAAATTAAAGCCAGCTGACAAGTAGTGGACCTTAATCAACACACCTTTCTTTTTAAGCAACTGAGAGAAGAAACCACAAGAGATGTATTTTTCTAGAAAACAAAAATTTCAGCCACAACAAAACTAGCTGATAACAGTGAATTTAGTACACTTCGGTAAGTGCTGAAGGATCCATACCGACAAGGCTGTTTTCCTGTAAAACTGGTTGCAGGCAGCCAGCAGGAAAATGTCCCATGTCATGGCCCCTGTGGAGAGAGTGCCAGGGCTCCGCTGCCCTGCTCCCCGTGCCCCCATGGGCTGCCTGGGCAGGGCTCACCTTACTTGATGCTCATTATTTTTATCTTTTATTACTTTATTATTACTTTTATTCTTTGGGTAACATCATTCAGTTTCACTTAAACTGCTGAAAACCTGGAATACCTGTGAACAGTTTCAGGTGTTAAACTGGGGGCCAAACAGCTGCAGAGAACACTCTGGTGTCAGAATGTTTGTTGCTGCTGTACTGACTATTTGCCTCAAAAAGCAGCACGTTCTCAGAGATTGCTCATAGAACCCTCATGAAATGATCCTGAAATGTGCTGAGATTAAACATTTTCTTTGTTTACTTTAAAAACGACAAATTTACTTATCCAAACTCCTTTTTTCTGTGTTGCTGTAGCATCCATTTACATAGGAAAGCTTTAAAAAGCCTCAACAAATTAAGTGAAGAGGTGAATTTAAAACAAATTACTTTAGCAGGACTAAAATGCTGTATAAAAAAGTCCTTTCAGAATTTGAGTACTCTAAACAGCTTTTAACTTAGTTAACCCAAAAGCTCTTGGTTGTGTATAAGTTGGGGGCTGAAGCCAATTAATTGATCCACTTTAAACACTAATTCAGTAAATTTCCTGAGTATGTGTATGTAGGCAGTTCTGAGGAGTACGTGCTTCAGGAATGGAAACCAGTGAGGATTTTACTCTCCTCCAAATTTGGTTCCTATCTAGATCTGATAACTATTCCTCAAAGTCTAAAGGTTTTTGCAGTGATTGTGTTGTTGGAGACCTGGGCTTGCTACCAACCTCTTGCATAGTCTCAATATCCTCTTCATCCAATTTTCATTAAGTATTTCCCTAAGAAAATGAAAGTTCCCTAGAGATGTTGTTCGTGACAGCCTTCCCAACTATTTCAGAGCCTTTTTTTAATCTAAAGCAGGGGAATTTAGAGGAATACTGTCAGCTTTGTAGTAAATCTTCAAGGGAAAATTCTGTTGGCAGAATGGAAGACATTAGATGCTGGTTCAGTATAATCTGTGCTGACCTTACTAACACAGAGAATATATCCTAGCAGGGTTTAGGATTGTAAATGCTGCAAATTGTGCATTGTGGTGCAGCAGTCTTGTGTGCACGGTTCCTTGTCCAGTGACCGCTTACAGCCTTGGAAATTCTAATTTATCCCTTTCCAGTATAGAATCTAATAGCATCACTGTTTAAAAAAAAAAAAATCCTCTTGATTTGATATCAAGTATTTAATGGCAAAATCACAAATTTTTTTTTTATTCCACTTAGCCATTTGGCAGTGGAAAAGCCCTACTGTGTTCTTTCTTTGAAGTCTGAAAATAATCTGGCCTAGGTTCATTATTTGGGGAAAAGAGATTTGCCTTGTGTAACAATTATTCTCCTAATGCCATGAGACACTCCGGGTGCATTGTGTTTTCCTGACATAAACGTTTAGCTCATCTTTTGTTTTTGTCCCAGTGGCTACTCACATGAGCCCCGTAGAATCTGGAAAGAAAAGTGCCTTCAAATAAGGGATTGTCTTCTCATTAGCCCTGTTGATTTTCCAAAAGATTTTGCTCCGTGTAATGCATTATAATTATATGACAGGAGAAGAGTGGAGGATATGGCATAGCATTTCCCCTCGGTTTCCTCTCTGATAAGGAAGATAAACACTGCTTTAGTGGCGCAGGAGCAGAAGCGGCCGCGGGCAGTTCCCTGCGCCCCGAGCGCAGCAGCCGCACAATGAGCGCGGGCAGCGCCGCGCACAAAGCGAGGAAAGCCCGGGCTGAGGGGTGTGTGCTGGGCTTCCGGAGAACTCCTGAGCGCCCCAGGGGCCCTCCACACTCCCGCAGCTCTCTCGGGGGCCAGGGGAGCCGCTGTTTATTTTTCCAGGGCGCTCTCCGCGCTGGGGGAACAAGGGAGGCCTTTAATTGGATCTCTCTTTTGTTCCTGGGTCGCTGCGACTCCAGCGAAACGGGGAGGGCCGGGGGCTGCTGTGGGGTCTGCGTGGCTTGACTCTCAATGACCCACCTCTGGTTCGGCCGTGACACCCCGGCCAGGGAAATGTTTTGCTTAGGGGTGGCTTTCCAAAAGCAGGGAGAGAATCTCTGGTTACCGGAGCAGCCAGCAGCAGAGATGCTTTCAGTTTGTTCCCCTCTCTGTTATGCTTCCACGGGCTGAATTGTGCGAAAGGGGAAAGGATACGCAGGCATCACTTTCCCAAACCAGATGGAAAGCTTCTGCTGTAGCTCCCAGGAAACCTGGGGGGGTGAGAGATTGAAGAGCTTTAGAAGGGTTCAGCAGGAGAGGCTGGAAATTTGCAGTAATGCTGCCAGTGTTAGTGGTTAACGAGATGTGTCAGACACGGAGGGGTGACCTCCTCCACGGCTGCAGAGCTTTGCAGTTGCCTGCATTTTTGCTTTCCCATTTAACTTTCTCATTTGTAACTTCTTGTTTTATTCTCAGACCAAGTTTTGTAACGCACTGACATCTGCTGTGTGTTTGACTAACACAGCTCCTAAAGATCTGAAATAGGCCTTGCAGCCCAGGCAGAGCAGGGCTTGAGAAATCAAATTTGAGAGAAAGGGGAAGGAGTGTGGGAGAACCTGGTGGCTCGTTATTGATTCGAGAAGGTAAGAGGGAACAAGCCACCCTGCCCTTTAGAATCTTCTGTTATAATCGTTCTATGGAAGAGATGCACAATGTAAGCTGATTTCAGTCATACAAACAGCATTTCTATCAATGGACTATTGCAATCACCATTTAGAAAAAACTACATTAGCTCCATTTTTCCTTTCTTTTTCATCTAATCAGGGTTGTGGTAATGTGATGACCATCATGTGGTGGGCATAGGATCTGATCAATGGCTTTTGTGCCAGTTTTCAGACACAAGTGAGATTGAGAGGAAGCAGTGTAGCTGAATAATGCCACTACCTGCACCATGAGCACCCAATCATTTACATTTACAAATTCTGTAAGACAGGAGCAGCCTCCACCCCTCCAGCAAATAATTGTAGGTGCCGCAGCAGAAGCTGCTGCACAACACCATCACTTTTAAAACATTAAACCAACCTCTGAAAATAATCTCTCAGTTCGATAGCAACAAAACTGGCTGCTGATTTAAAGCTTCCCTGAAACATTTCCAGTGGAGGTTAGTTTCTGGCAGGAATGTGAAGCAGCCAGAGGTGCTCCCTGGCAGTGTGGGACAGCCAAACCTCCTCTGCCTTGCTCCAGCCCAGGTGCCGGCCCCAGCCCCTGGCCCAGGTACATTTCAGCTGGACATTTCAGAGATCCAGTGCAGTACTAATCGGAAATCTTTTATTAAGACAGTTTTAAACAAGAAACCTGTGCCCAAAAGGATAGTTAGGTGCTGCTACTCTCCAGTGCTGCATGGCACAGAGCTCCCAGCATCTAAAGGAGAATGGAAGGGCTCATGCATCACATCATAAGGAAGTGTTCATGCAACACATTCCAGCAGTTAGGCAGTTTTGATTTTTGCCAAAAATTGACAGTATTTCTAATGAAAAGCTGAAGCCAGGCTGGAAATTTTTGATACATTATGCAGCAGAAAATAATTGTTTATAAAACCACACGGGGGGGGGGGGGGGGGGGGTTCTCACTTTTTTTGCTGGTTTCAGGAAAATCTAACTGTCTCTCTGAAAAGGGGGGAGCCTCCTAACAAATGGTTTTTCAAAATATATATTTACACCAGTTTCATGAATCAATGAGTTATGGGGTTATCCTCCACATTAGTCCTTCCATATAGGTATTTTTAAGGTAATAAGCCTCTGAGGCAGGCAAGACTCTATGCACAGACACTTAAGCAAGAAAGAAGAGATGGCGCTTTTTTCCCATTTTCTATCTCAAAAGCGGCTGTAAAGTCTTTGTTTGTAGATGTATGTTTTACTAGAAAAACTAGGCTTTAAATACGTCATATATTGTAGTTTCTCCTTTTCTTCATTCCCAACAAAGGCGCAAAATAGCTGCAAGGCCATGGCAGTGCTGGAGTAACACCTCACCAACAGCAAGAACTGAAACAGAAAAGTACCTTTTCATTATGAGTTTTAAACAGTAGGGGAAATCCTGCTCCCCTCGAGATCAAGAGGGAAATTCCTTTTCAGCTTCAAAAGAACCAAAATGTAGCTCTGCATTATTCTGAACGCCTGTTTAAAAGCCCTGGCATTTCGATGCCTTTGCAGTCATCCCACAGTCAGTAAAAGGGCTACAGCTCTTTCCAGACTTATATGGGGGTTACAGGTCAGTGGCAGGCCTGCTCCGGGGGGGGCGCTCAGGAACATTTCTTCAGGGCTTGTAGCATTCAGTGACTGCCGCCTCTCTCTTTCTTTTTAGGTTTGTTTGTTTCAATAGGACAATGTCTCCCTTGAAAATCTGTGCTGAAGAGCCCTTCATTCATTGTTTTTAGTGCTTCTTAATTGTCAAGTCCCATCACATTTTCCCAGTGAGGTGTCTGACACCAGCAATCACAGTCAGGATTTAGGACATGAGTTCCCAGATGTGTTTAAAGATCCCTGTGTATTACCTAATTCTGAGAAACCACATGTACAAAAATGTGACATGAAATGACTGATGGAGGATCCATTAGCAGGTAAAGCTTTGGTTTATGCCTTCCAGCAATGATGCTGTTTGTAAAACACTTGAATTGCCCAAAAGGTGGGTGACATGCTGCTTAAACTCTGTATAATATTCCAGTCATAACATCAACTATAAGAAGAGTTGTACCTGTTGCTTAATGAACTTATCAGGCGAAGCTGAGCCCACCTCTCCTCACTGGAGTGTAAGCCATGCATTTGACCCTTGGTACACACTGCACATCCTCAGAGCTCTCTGGAAGGGTGCAGGGATACACAAAGCACTAAAAGCTGATGCATCACTCAAGGCAAAAGGCTTCTGAAAACGAAACAGCCAAACCTCTTCATTTCTTCTGCCACTGACTTAAGTCAGCTAAAATCAGAGTTTTAAAACATCCAACTGTTACGCCCTGGCCATTAAAAATGAACCATGGGAGAATAATAAATTTTAATTTTTTGAACTGGTATTCCAAATATCTGGTGGAGACTTTAACATGCATTCAATGCAATACCTGCTTCCATGTTCAGTGGGCAGTGCCAGAGTCCAGCCCCGCATGAGGCCAGCAAACAGAACAGGCTCAATACCATATTCAGCCATGTAGCACATGCTTTTCTGTGCAAATAATGTTCTTTCATGCTTTGTATGAAACACCTATGGCACCAGGCAGGTGAAAACTGATACAGAGCTTAACTTCCGAAAGCTATTCTCATAATGGGTCTCTCTTTTATTAGTTGCAAGGGATAGCTACAAACTGGATGAAACAAGGAAAACAAATTGAAATTAAATTATATGTAAGTAAACAAACTGTAATAAAATGAGCAGGCTGAACTTTCATCTACATTTCAACTGGATTTGAACCAAGTCCCTTGTGAGAGTCTAAGAAAGTTTGGTTAATTATTTTTTTGGTTTGGTCTGCTCTGAATTTCCTTGCTGTCATTGTGACCAAGAGGAGAAATGTTGGAAAACTGTGAGTAACTCTGATCTGCTGTTTCTGGCCAGGTCAAAAGTAGGACAAGCTGGAAATGTCATGCAAATTCCCATGTTTGGTAGATTCCTAGTTCAGGTTCACATACTCAGAAGGTCAAAACAAGATGGAGATAAACTAAAAGACCTTGAGGTGATTGTACAGACTAAAATCAATTAGAATGTAGGTGGCCAAGCTTAAAATGAAATATTCCGCTTCTTCAAAGTTTCTGTTCTTGCCATGAAGGGAAATTTGGTCTTTTGAGTTTGCATTGTGCTTCCAAGCCCACTGGTTGACTGGGACAATGCATGGACCTAAGCGGTCTCTGAGGATTAAATCCACCTTCCACTGGCACCACCACCTCTATCTCCAGTGAGTGTGTGCTTTCAGGTTATGGATTCGAGTTCTGGGCAGGGAGACTATATGCGATCTGAAGTTGACTTCGGCTAAAGCTGAGCTCTTTTCCTTCAGAAAGAAGAGAATTACTTCCATCACATCACTTTTAACCTGATTCTTTAGAGATGGCATGTGTTTTGATCCAACAAAACAGATTTGTTGTCAGATCAAACCTAGTTATTCATCTTGCAATCTTATAATCCTTGTAGAAGCACAGTAGTTACATTTAAAAGGAAACAAACTTGTGCTTCTAATTGCTTTAAAGTGCAGCATGTACTTGGAAGAGGCACAGCTAGAGGTAGGAGGGAATAGTTCATCAAGTACTTGAATACTCTGACTGGGCAGCTTGGGAAAAAGAATGGCTTTACAGGTGCAGTTCATGCCATGTACACCTCCTGAAGCCTCCAGGTTTTTAAGAGGAAGAAGGTGCTCTTTGCAGGGTGTGGCAGCCCTCCCTCACCATAACTCTGCCCTCTGGATCTGGCAGGGCGTTCTCTGGGTGCTGCAGCCAGGGCTTCTGTTCAGCAAGCAGATGGGGAGATGCTTGTGTGTACAGAGAGTTATTCACAAATTGTTTAGGTAGGTAATATATACACACATTCCAGACGTGGACAGACTATTTAAAACAAAAGCACTCTGTTCCTGGCTGATGCAGCCCCTTCGGCAAGTTCTGGGAGACCCTGGGACATGACTGCATAACTTCAGCCAAGTTCAACTGCTCCTGCACTGCTTAGAAGTGGAAGAGGATCATAACTTACGTGATCATCATGTAGATTGCAAAGTTTGAATATACACATGGATTTTACAGCACGTGGCTGTGTCTGGCTGGCTTTTTCCCAGGGCAGCACCTCCTCTGCAGGAGCCTGCAGAGAGTGGACAGAGAGCACTGACCATGCCTCAGACAAAATCTCCAGGAGCTGCAAGAGACGAAACTTGAATTCTCAGTGCACAGACGGCTGCCCAGATTCAGTGGTCCGAGTGAGTCAGCACGAGCTGCTTGCTCAAACTGAAATCAGCAGGGCTGCAAACGTGTGCAAGCATGTCCCCAGCAGGCCAGCTCTGCTGTGGGACTGGGAGCCTCCAACGCGAGAGTGAGCAGAGGTATCCCCAAAAACTGCCACAGCAAAGTGCTCCCAGCATGGACACAGCTGAGCACCAGCGCAGTGCCAGAGCTCACCTCAGCCCCACGCCTGTGGCGCAGCCTCTCCAGACCGAAACAGCCCTGCCAGTGGGACTGGCTCTCTAAAATTAGGGGCCTTGGGCAGCAAAGTTGTATCAGGTGAGGAATTGCTCTTCTCCCATCACTAACAATTCAGTAGCATTGTTATACTGTGGTGGCGGATGTTTGTCTCCTGAATTTAGGCATTTCGGCTTCTAAAGTGAATGACCTTTTCAAACACTGTTGCTTTAATGCAGTAACAGACCCTTTATGAAAATAGACTTGGGTAGATTAAATAAATTCAGAGAGATGATATAAATTCATCGTGGCTACAGTTTGGGACCCACATTCTCAGAGAAGTAATAGAAGACAATTTTTTTTGTTGATGTCTGTAGATTGGTTGGAAGAATTTCTCTTGAAGTCTCCTCTTTTCAAAAAAATTGGAAATTCATATAATTTTCCTTCCTTCAATAATTAACTAAGCAATTTTCAAATGGCCTAAACAAGCATGTAGAAATTTTTATTACCTAAAAATTATCTGTTAAGCCATGTATCTCTGCAGCAACAATGGGAGGCGCCTGCTTTGGCTCTAATTTTGTTGTACAATGCTATTAATTTGCAACTTCGGGGTGATCTGGACATGAGTGGACTTGTATGGTTTGGGTTTTTTATCCCTCTTCTTCTTTCCTCCTCCCCATGCTTTGCAGAAAAATAAGCATCAATTTTGAAGTGCTAGAAAGAACAGCTCGCTTTTGAGGCTGCCAGGCTGATACAAATGATCTTTGCTTCGAGCTTCCTAAAAAGACATAATTTCTACTCTGTCTAAAAAGCAGAGGCTGCCTTGTTTGTTTTTATTTGCAGCATTCAGCGGCGTTGCTGTAGGCCACGAGCTGCAGGATGGCAGCAACACAGGATTATCCTGCAGAGCCCTAACTGGTGAATCCATAACAGCCAACCTGAACTCTGCTGCGGGCTGCCATTTAATACCACAAGAAACTGTTTGCATTTCATCATGTAACCGGTTGTGTGAATTTAAGAACCTTCCCTGGATCAGGCTGTGTTTTCAGATGAAAGAAAGGAACTACCAAATGGTGGGATGAAATACAGAGTTTGTTTTCCTGTAGGCCTGTTCTCTAAGCATAAACAAATATACTGTAGTGAAGACTCGGGCTAAGGCTACAGAAGAGAAGCTGAGAAAAAGAGAGATGGGAAGCAGGAATGGATGAGGGAAAAGGGCTGGGGCTGTCTTTTCTCCTGAGATAGATTTCTTTGATAGCTAAGCAACAGGAACAGGCTCAAAATTAAATGGGATCATGAAAATACCTTCAGAGTATTGGCTGAGGGGGGAAGTCTACTCTCTGGATCCTAAAACCTTTCAGTCCCGTTGGATTTGGAAGAGTATGGAGCCCATTTGTGACTCTTCCCCTCGGGCTCTGTTAGATGGGCTTTTATTCAATGCGATTTCAGTCCAGATCATAATAAAGTTGCTCTGTTCCTCATGAAGCTCACATTATGGATGTACAGCCATCACAGTCTACGGATTGCTTAGTTTTTCCTGTAAAAACAGAAATCCTTGTACAGCTGGGAGCTTGTAAAAACAAGCCTGAAGCTACCAAAATTTTTAGCTGTACAGTATAAATGAGAAACTAAGTTCTCCACTGCAAAACATATAGGCACCTATATATGCTCAAGATTTTGACAATGAGACTCATTCATGGAGAAGAAGACACTTTCCAGGTGAATATTTCCTTGTTCTGGCGTCACACACTGAGTAATGTAATTAAAGAGCATTTATGAAATGTTCGGGACTGCGCTGCTGGGAATCCTGAACAGAGGGGCAAGTGGAATTGTGTGTGTTTGTGGTGTCCCTAGGTGAGCGAGGTGATTTGCAGGCCAGGTGAGAGGTGAGGGTCTGAACATGCAAGCTTTTCCAAGCCAGAGTTTAGGGTCTGAAGGCAGTGACGCGCACGCAGTTTCGTCTCGCGTAATGGTTGCGTTGAGGTTGCAAAGTATTTATTCCTGGTGGTGGGTGCTGTGCCGATAAAAGCACCTCCAGGTTCGAGTCCTGCCTCTACCTGTCATTTAGCAAGGGAGCGAAAGGGGCTCTGGAAGGGAGCGGGGCGGCCGCGTCCCGGGGCAGCTCCGCTCCCTCCGCCCGAGGGGCCACGGAGCTCCCGCGCGTCCGTAACGCAGAAAAACGCCCCTGTCTCAGCCTTTTAACAGATTAAATCTGATGAATTTTCATCGAGGCCAGAATATTTTATTTCCCGCAGTACATTTCGTTAACTCTTATGAGCGCCGTGATGCGAGACAGACCCGCGCACGACGCACTTAACACGTACCCTACTTTTCCCGGGTTTGTTACGTGGAAAAATACTCCACGATCTTAAAGACCAGTAATACCTGGGNCTGCGCCGCGGGAATATCGCACCGGGGCCCGGCGGGGGCTCTCGTGCTCTGTTCGGGAAGGGGAACCCGCTCCGGCTGGGTAGCGGCGAAGCCCCAGTTTGCAGCGTCTCTCGGCTCGCCTCTCCTAGCGGGGGTGCGCGGCCGGGATTGAGTCCCGCTCTGCCCGCCTCCCTCCCGGCTTCCCTGCACAGGGGCCGGCCTGTGGCCGAGCCTGTTCTGCCCTCGTGTGCAGAAAGCGAGAGCCCTTTCCCCGCCGCAGCAGGCAGGGACACGGGCACGGCGCCGTGAGCCCCTTCCACGGCTAATTCCCCTCCTGCCTCCCCCGTCCCGGCGAGCGGCTGCAGGACCGGGCCCGGAGCGGCTCCGNGGGAATACTTGAAACTGTAGCATGGTGACTGCTTGTCCCGGCCGCTTTGAGGGCTGTGCCGAGGGAAGGAGAACTGCTGGGGGGACGGAGCGGGGACCGAGAGCGCCCGGCCCTGCCCGGCTCCCGGAGCCCCGCTCCGCCGCGGATTCCTTTCCGCAGGGAAACGGGACTGGGAACGAGGCGCGCCTGGGGCCGCTTTTACATCCCTGTCCGTGTCGTAGCTACGCGAACCGAATGAGTGCGGTAATGTCGGCAGGGGCGCAGCGTGCTGCGGGTGCGGGAGTCCCGAAAGGTGCGTCCTTAGGAGGCACCGGCCGTGGGCCCGTCCCCGGGAGCCGGGGCGCGGCGGGGCAGCAGAACGGAGCGGGAGGCGCGGGACTGACCCCGGGGCTGTGTCGCCTGTCCCCGCCCGGGTCCCGGTGCGGGAGGCGAGAGCGCTGCCCCGGTGCCAGCAGACGGGCTGCGCCGGCCCAACGGCAGCGGGGCTCTCCGAGCCAGGCGCGCACCGGCGCTCCCCTCCGGAGACTCGTTTTCTCGCCAAGAGAAAAGGAAATAAAAGCAACCTTTGGGAGAGGAAGGCTGCCGCATTTTCCAACAAACCGACCCCAGACCTTCACGGTTCTGCTGCCTGAAGAGGGTGAGTAGAAAAGAAAACGCAAACCACTCGGGCTACTNGCTCCTTCTGCTCTCGCCTCGTCCGCGTTAGTCCGGCGGAGACCCGGCCCCGGGAGCGCGGCGGGCGGGGCGCGGGCTCATCCGGGGGCACCGGCGGATCGGCCGCTCCCCGGGGCCGGGATCCCCGCTCCGTCTCCCGAAAGGGCTCTCCGCGCTCCTCTGCTCGCTGCTCGTCCCCGCTACTTGAGTTCCCCTCGTTGCCGCATTTCTGTGGGTGCCGATAAGCCCCCAGCTCCCCGCTTAACGCTACAGCGTACAGCTGCCAGGGGCGTGTTCCTGCGTTTTCAGGTAGTTGTTTCATGTCCCAAAAAGGGCCTAATTAGGAGAGGGGAAAGGGGAGAGCCCGACAGCCCCTGCCTGCCCTTGTGTCAAACTTTTAAGTAGCCGCACACGGGGCTGCGCGCTCACCTTTGCTGCTCGGCCCGACCGCCGCTCCCAGCGCTGGGCTGAGCTTCTGCCCTGGTGTTCATCCGAAATCCCCCTCGGTGGGGCTGTCAAAAAAACCCAAACAAGACCCTCGGATGTCAAATGTCCTTTGCGAGCGAGCGAGCCCTGGCCAAGGAGCTCCGCGCCCGGCTTGGGAGGGAGAAGGGAGGAATGTGCCATTTGGCGGAGGTGATGACACACGCGGCAGCGCTGCTACACCTGCACCGGCCCTCGCCGCGGAAATGCCTGCGAGGGGGAGCGCCGGGAGCAGCTTGGGTGGCCGGCAGAAAGAAGCTCGCCGCGGCCCTGGGGAGCCCGGCAGCCCCGGCCCCGACGGCGGGCACAGCTGGCTCCGGCTGCTGCGTGGTCCTGCGCGGGGCGAGCCGCCGGGGAGCCGCCGAGGGCTGCCCGGGGGGGGGGACCCTGGAGAGGGTCTCTCCTGTGGGCCTCAGCCCTTCGCCCTTTCGTTTGTGCGCCTTAAGGGGGTGCCCGGGGGCGGCGTGCGCTGCTCCGCGGCCGGGTGCGGAAACAGACGGGCCTCCTGTCTCTGACCGAAATCACGCAGCCCGTGTTTTGGGGCACACGTTCCTCCGACGACAGGAGATAAGAGATTGGTTATATGGCTCTCGGAGAAAATGCAGAAACGTGTTCTGAGACATATGGGCATATGTCTCATATAGAAATATAGACATATAGAAAGATATGATTTTATATATATATACACATCTAACAGTTCCTCGAAGACCTAATTTCTCGGTTAAAATACGTTTCTACGTATTCGACTGCCCTTACCCGCAATTAGTCTGTCCCAGGTAGGGGAGCAGGGACCCGTGGTCGGGCAGAGGGACTAGAAAGCCGCTCATGGGCCACCGAAACCCTTGGGCGCTCCGACGGGCGAGGCCGGTTGCCCCGGGCGCGCACGTTCGGGAGCTGCCAGCCCCCCGGGCTCACTCTTGGTTATGAAAATTGATGTCGCACATAAAATCATCGGGACGGGGCACATGGCGAGATGCGGTTCACGTGCAAGAAAGGCAGGAGCGAGCCTGAGGGCCGTGAGCTGCCGCTGGGCAGAGCTGCGGGCTCCGGGATGAGCGTGCAGCCGCGCCCGGGGCCGCTTTNCGGGCGCAGGTGGTCCCGGCTCTGCGGAGCTCGGCCCCGCTCCTGCGGCCGCCGGCGGGCGCCTCGCTGATGGAAAGGCTCGGGGGTCAAACGGGGCCGGTCTGCCCCGCTGCCGGGACAGGACTGAAACCGGTGTAAAGTGTCCCGCCGCCGGGCCCGTGCCGGAGCAGCCGCGGGGCACCGGTTTGTTACAGCGAGACATCGCTTGTGCTCGGGCCAGCTGACACTGCCTGTCTGCTGCTCGGGGAGGCTCTGCCTGAAGGCAGGAAAGGGGAAGGAGAGGGGAACGTCGGTGCCACATACGCTACTCCAAGGACCGTGTGAAATAAGCCGAAGCCCTCCAGGGGAAGGAGTAGGAAAGCTGCCCAGTGTGTCATCCCCCGTCACGCCACCCTGCCGCGGCTCTCGAGGCGCCTGTCAGCCCCGCAGCCGCGCTGGGGGCCTGCGTGTACTCTGCGGGGAGGGAGAAGGGGCGACCCGACACCTTTTGCTTTCGGCCTCCTGCAAATAAGAGCTGCAAGAATCGACTTGCAGGGAGCGGCAGCAGCCTCCTTGCGCTCCCCGGGCGCGATCGGTTGGCGGGGCCCGCGGCCAAGACACATAAACGCGACCGCGTGCGCGGCTGGACGTGTGACAAGCCGCCGCGGCCGGGCAGCGCCGCGGGCACACCCCCTGGCACCCACCGCTCCGGCGCGNCCGGGCGGCGGGCGCGGGGCACCATGATGAGCAACTACCCGGACGGCGAGGAGGACACGGTGGCGCTGCTGGCTCATGACACCAGCGGCAGCAAGGAGCCCGATCGGGGCAAGGAGGAGTTGAGCGCGGACAAGGGCCCCGAGAAGCCGGACCCCTCGCAGAAGCCCCCCTATTCCTACGTGGCCCTGATCGCCATGGCCATTCGGGAGAGTGCGGAGAAGAGACTCACGCTGTCCGGGATCTACCAGTACATCATCAGCAAGTTCCCTTTCTACGAGAAGAACAAGAAAGGCTGGCAGAACAGCATCCGCCACAACCTCAGCCTCAACGAGTGCTTCATCAAGGTGCCCCGGGAGGGCGGCGGCGAGCGCAAGGGCAACTACTGGACCCTGGACCCCGCCTGCGAGGACATGTTCGAGAAGGGCAACTACCGCAGGAGACGAAGGATGAAACGGCCTTTCCGGCCGCCTCCGACCCACTTCCAGCCTGGCAAGACCCTCTTCGGCCCCGACAGCTACGGCTACCTGTCCCCGCCCAAGTACTTGCAGTCCACCTTCATGAACAACTCGTGGCCGCTGGCGCAGCCCCCCGCGCCCATGCCCTACACGTCCTGCCAGATGTCTGGTGGGAACGTCAGCCCCGTCAATGTGAAAGGACTCTCGGGCCCGGCGTCCTACAGCCCCTACTCGCGGGTGCAGAGCATGGCGCTGCCCAGCATGGTGAACTCCTACAACGGCATGGGCCACCACCACCACCACCCGCACGCCCACCATCCCCAGCAGCTCAGCCCGGCGAGCCCCGCGCCGCCCACGGCCCCGGCGGCCAACGGCGCCGGCCTCCAGTTTGCTTGCGCCCGCCAGCCCGCCGAGCTGTCCATGATGCACTGTTCTTACTGGGAGCACGACAGCAAACACAGCGCCCTGCACTCCCGCAGCATCATCTAGGGAGGCTCCGGCCGGCCGCCGTCACAGAAATGCACCGGCCCCGCTGCCCCCCTCCTACCCCGCCGCGTTCCCCTGCCCTCCGCGTCTCTCCTCCTCGTCTCTAGCCACGGACTTCCCACTCTCTGTGCCCAAACTCTCGCGGCGGGGAGCTAGCAGCCTTGCCCCGCGTGTAGTGTCAGTGTAGGAGCCGTCCCTCCATGAGAAGAAGGCCGTGTAAGTGTGGGGGTTCCCCGCGGGGCTGCGCCGGCAGCGGCGGCCGGGCCGCCCGTCCCCGGCCGAGCGGGGACTCACCGGGAGTCTCTCTGCTCGTGTGTGTGTGTTTATGAGTTGTTGGGTTTAGTGGGGGGTTGTTTTTGTTTGTTTGTTTGGG
>WBMY01002312.1:11633-22285 GCA_013397315.1 Donacobius atricapilla | reverse complement strand
AGCCCCGCATCCAATCCCTCATCCAGCCCCGCATCCAATCCCTCATCCAGCTCCGCATCCAGCCCCCATCCATCCCCGCATCCAATCCCCCTTTCAGCCCCCATCCAACCCCGCATCCAATCCCATCCAGCCCCATCCAGCCCTGCATCCAGCCGCCATCCAGCCCCGCATCGAATCCCTCATCCAGCCCCGCATCCAGGCCCGCCGAGGAGCTGCTGGCAGTCCCAGCGGAGAATCAGAAGCGGCGCCGGTAACGGCTCGCACAGCCCAGACAACGAAATCCCGAGAAATGTTCACGGCCGCTGGCTGCTAAACCCCTCCCTGGGCGCGGGGTGAGGCCGGGAGCGCTTTCGGGGGGAAGCAGGTTGCAGGTTTGGGCAGCCGCAGTTGTGCCTCGCTGCGTTTCCCGCAGGTTTTGGTGCCGTGCCCGCCGAGCGGAGCTGCTGCCAGCCCCTTCTGCCTCCAGAGCAGCGCAGGCGGGGCAGGAGGGGCTCGCACCCGGGCCGGGAACGGCCCCGGGCCCCCCGCTAGTGCCAGCCCCCCGGACAGGGGCTCCCGAGGCGCTTCAGTCCATGTCCTCGTTGGATCCTGCCGTGGATCTGATGTTCCCGGGGAGCGGCCGCCCTGCCGAGCAGCCAGAGCAAGGGCAAGGGCAGGGACAGGGATATGGGAAGGGGCGGCCTCTCAGTCCCCGGCCATACAAGTTGCTTTTCTGCTTCCTATGAAGCCTCCGAGACACGGGGACGTTTTCAAAAAAAAAACCCAAAAAACCAAAAAACCAAACCAACCAACCAAACAAACAAACAAAAAAAAGCCCATGAGATTTTAAAAGTTAGCAGTAAGGCCTTTTAAAATACACATCAGTGATGATATCTGCTGTAGAGCAGCCTCCTGCCCGGTCTGTTGAAGTTCCAGTCCTAGGGAGCAGTCCTCTTAGCCTACTCTTTCCCCAAAATCAACGAGTTTGCTTTGGAAGCCTCTTGGTTTGCCTTTTTTTGATAAACCACGGTTCAGTTCAGCCCAGAGCAGCCACTGGTGTCTGGGACAGTCACCAGTTGCCTTGGAACAGAAATACGAACCACTTGTTTAAACATCTTAAGGTCCCCAAATCTTTAAGAGCCATCACAGAAGGGAACGGTTGTTTTTGGTTTTGTTTTGTTTTATTTTTCCCCGTCCCGAAGCGAGAAAGGGGCGAAGGGATTATAGGGAAGAATGTCTGCTCTGGCTGCTGCAGCACCAGAAGATTTTGGTTTGCCTTTTTTTTCCCCCTTCTTTCATCAGTTTTTCCATTCCTTGAGGAAAATTTTTCAGTATCTGAATCAAAGTGCATGATTCCAACTTTTTTTTCTTTTTTTTTTTTCCCTGTTGTTTTGTTTTATCTCGGCCCTTTTTCATGTTTTCATTTAAAAAGTGACAGATTTGGTAGAACTCTCAAGTGTTTCCCATTAGAGGCGGGGAGTTCACTAGTGCGCCTTTCTGATGTTGCACATGACAAGGTTCGGGGGCTGAGGCAGGAGCACGCCCCAAGCAGTTGCAATTGGGCCGGTGCGGGGCAGGGTGCGGGGCAGAATCCAGGGCAGGGTGCGGGGCAGGGTGCGGGGCACCGGTGTCTGAGCCGGCCCGGCGCTGCCCCCTGCCGGCCCCGCTCCGTGTCCCCCTGCCCGCNGTCCGGGGCAGAATCCAGGGCAGGATGCGGGGCAGAATCCAGGGCAGGGTGCGGGGCAGGGTGCGGGGCAGAATCCGGGGCAGTGTGCGGGGCAGGGTGCGGGGCACCGGTGTCTGAGCCGGCCCGGCGCTGCCCCCTGCCGGCCCCGCTCCGTGTCCCCCTGCCCGCGGGGCTCCGAGCTCCAGCACAGGCGCAGCCAGGGCGCGGCGGCGGGAGGTGTTTCCCGGCCTGCGGGACGGTCTCCGTGCGCTCTCGCAATGGGGGGAATTCCTGCTCCAGAAGTGCGCAGTTGCACATTTCTGCTTTTGCCGGCTCCGTTCCCCTCGCGGGTTCTCCTTCGCTGCTGCTCCCCCTCTCGCCGTTACCTCCCTCGCCCTCGTTCCTGACAGCAGGCTTTTCCCATGGCGCTGGAGTTCCATGTCTTTAACCACTGATCTCTCCTTTAAGGAAAATTTCCTTCGTGTAACAAATTGTTCGGAGTTCTTGCGTTTTGGAGCGTGGCCCCGTACGAATTTTAATAAAGTGTTGTGGAAAGCAGCACTTGGTTAGCAGAACTAGAAGATATCAAGTAATCTTCATAGCCAAATTCTCCTGTAAATACATGCAGGATACGATCCTTCCTTGGCAATTGAAACTTTACAAATACAGAAAATGTGTATTTACACACTTACTGACATTTTTGGTAGTAAACAATGATTTTATTTTACTCAGACCAGAAAACCCCACTGTATAGTCCATTGACCTTAAGCAAAAGGACATTTGTAATTGCAAAATGGAAATGAGAAAAAAAGAAAAGGGTATGGGCTAAGGAAATATCCCTTTCCATACATTATTCACATCTGTTCAACAGGATTATAGCAACAGTTTGTAATTTATGTAACAAAATCACCAAGTTCTGTAGCTCCCAATGTCACGGAGTTTAAGGTGTTCACAATTTATTAGATCCTACATGAATTCTAATATTCTTAATATGATCAACTATTGCCCTTCATTTGAAAAATGAAACTGACTATTTATAAAGTATTAGGAAAACAGGGTTTGCTGCAGAAACTCAAGTGTGGTGGATCCTAGAGAGATGTAAGGACCAGGGAAATGATGCTGCAGTTACAAAGAAGTCCTGGGATCTCAGTGCTGCTGCGGGCTCCCTGGCTGGGGCCGGGCAGTGTCCCTGCCCCGTTTCAGTTCTGCACGGGGCGCATTTGTGCCAGGCAGTGGCACTGCAAGGGGTTCCCCAGGGCCCCTGGGCTGAAGTGGCCGAGGACAATCACAAAGATGACTCCGGTCCTTGTGTCTGAGCAGCCAGCCCAGCTAGGGGATGAGCTGTGATATCCCCTACCAGCACCAATACAGACTGCAGTGAATGCCCCCTCTGGCTGCCCAGCCTGGCTGTGGTGAAGCCACGCTGCTCAGAGTGCAGTGTCAGTGTGCCAGCTCTGATGGCAGAATGAGAGTTACAGTGGCAAGGACTGAGCTAGGGCAGCTCTCCTCTGTGAACAAACTTAATCTGCCTTGATTTCCAGGGTTATTCTTTCTCTAACCTTTCAACTTTTGAGCTGACAAAGACTAGAGCACAGCTGAATTTTGGACTCACTGAGCACCCACAGCTTAAGCCAGTGCAGTGGGAAGATGAGGTGCTGGCTACTTCTGGAAAGAAGGTACTATCCTGTGTTGGGAATTCCAGGGGTGGGAAATTTTTTGTGGTTTATCTTTGTAGCTAGGGTTATATTTGTTTACTGTTCAAGCAAGATTGAGGCGTTTCTGCAACACCACAGCACACAAAGCAGCCCCAGCTCCTGAGAGCCCCCAGAAAAAATACTTCTGTGATGTTTGCAGACTGTTGGCTATCGCAGACAGAAGGACGCCCTGCTCCCAGAGAACTTGCCAGGACTGATGCTCCCCTGGTACAAATCAGCACAGCAATAATGACCTCAGTGCACCCTCGTGGTGTTAGTATGGTTTTTCAGTGACATAGTCAGTTAATAGCACTTTGTCCTGTGCCTCACGTCACTGTAGCACAGTCATGATTTAACTTTTGTGCTTTTCCCCAGAGAACTGGTGGGATGGATTGTTTTCTGGTGGTCACTCAGTATTTTCTGGCTGGCAGTCAGAAATAAAACTCATCCACTTAAAAAGCCCGGGTGTGGCAGGAGCAGGGTGGAAAAGGCAAACCTCTGAGCATGGTTGTGTTCTCAGACTCCTTGAAGGAGGGTACCTGTGGATTCAGGACCAGTGGATCTGACACAATGTGAGAACTGTTTTTCTGTATCACTTACATTATAGTTGAAATGTGAAATGAGCTCCATGTGGCAGCAGCCAAAGGAACGAAAAAGGGAAAGAAAAAAAAAGAAAAGGAAGCGCTCTCCAAAAGTTTCGGTTATCCCTTGAAGCTATATTACAACATCTAGTGTTCTAATTGAATCAGTGTGAGAACTTTCCCCCTCCATTTAAATTATTCCTAGTCTCTGTCCACTTTTCCCTGGAGATGCACACATTTGATACAAAGATGTGCCAGGGACACCCACACCTAGGGTAGGATTTAATGTTCAGTTTGTTGAGTTAGATGCTGAGAAGGAAATGTCAATTCTTACATGCCTTTGCCAGAATCCATTATGCTGTTCCCCCTCTTCTCTCCCCTTCTTTATAGACTTAGCACCAGGGTGAGGCCCAGGAGTTCTGTCTGAGTAAAGGCTTCTAGGTCTGCTCTGAGGATACAATGATGGATTGATCATTTCTAAGGAGTTTGTTGGGATGAATCAGAAAACCTTCAAAGCAGTGGTAGCACCTGTGACAGGTGTTAACAAGGCTGATGGTGATGAAGAAGCGTCGTGGTCTCGATGCTGCTCAAACCCTGCCACCCTGCTAGCCCTAACCAGGAGCTGCATGGGAGGGCTCCTTTTTCACCTCTGAAAGCACAGCCCAGTCAGCGTTGTGAGCTCTCATTTGTTACGTTTATAGAGTATTTTAGCAGTGTGGAGAAAATCTCTGCACATTTCAAAGTATCAATGCTACTACATAGCCCAAAAGTACTGGACAGCTCAGAAAGCAAAAGCACTGGCTACCCAAATCCAGGTCTGTTCCATAAGTGTTCACATGTGCAAAGCAATACGTGATCCACAAAAACATATGGCTCTGGTATCAAATACATGGAATCAACTTGAATTATGAAGACTTTGAAAAGGTCCCCAGTTTAAATGTACGTGGCTCTCTAAAATGTCCAGCTAAGTTTAATGCAACAATTAAAACCAGATAGATTGTCAGGATTCATAGAGCAGGCATAGAGTTAATTCAGTATGAAAGAAATGAATGACTGGGAAGAAGACAGCAGAGCAGAAGCAGCAGGAAAAGAGCAGGAGTGAGTGGAGGGATGAAATGCTAATATGGGGGGTGGGGTAGGGAGAGCGAGGAATGGAAGAGGGGAAGAAAGAAATGAAATTCAGGAGAAAGAAAAAAATGAAGGGGGATATGAGATAGGAAAGAGAAGGAGAGCAGCAAGAAAAATAATGATACTTTATAGTGTAATCTGTCAGCTTTCACTTTAGAGGAACTAAGCCTGGAAGCATAAAGGTTGCTATTTATGTATGAAAGTATGTGGGAGGGGTTTGGGTTTTCTTCATGGTTTTATATATATATATATATATATGTGTGTGTGTGTGTGTGTGTGTGTGTGTGTGTGTGTGTGTACATGTATATAGATACATAAAATGACACAGAAATTTTAGTCTTCCTGGGGATCTCCGACTGCTCCCCATACTATCAGTTTTCCCACCTTGCCACATGTCCGGCAGCAGCCCTTTTCCATGCCATGCTGTGAGCCAGGGATTTCTGTTTCAGTTTGCTGTTTGTTTCTGTCCTGCCCGCTAAGAGCTGGAAATGAGGGTTCTGGCTCCCCTGTCCTGCAGCCCCTAACTTCAGGGTCATCCACTGAGGTATCAGAGTTGTTTGCAATTGCTATTTTCTCCTGCTGATACTCATGGCAACATTGTCATTTTGCACTGACTGATCGAAAATATATCAAAAGTTTTACTTTGAATCAGTTATTAATTGAATTAGTGCTCTTGGTTTTGCCTTGTCTGCTCCTGTGTATGCAAGCTGCATTTAAAATAACATAACTTTTCATGCTTTTTAGGGCTAAAAGAGCCATTGAGTGATATTGAAATTATCTATTTGAGGTTCTTCCCAAGGTATGAGGAAGGTCAGACTCCTTTAGTTCTCTCCCACACACTGGAGAGTTTCCCCTTCTCTGTAGGTATTCTCAGGTCCTCCCATGATTGTGTTTATCCCTCATCCCTCAGGGAGGGCCCCTTTGTGAGGTGTCCAAGGATTTTGTAGTTCAGTGATGGATACTTTATTTCCTGGTGCTGTTGGAAGTGGCATTTCAGCATTTTGTTAGTGACCTCTATGCTTCAATCCCATGCCCTGTCACAGCTGGCATTGTTCACCTTTTCCAGGTACAAAGTGTTCCAGCTCAAGCATGGATCCCAGGTTCATTAACAGTGGATAATCTGCAATTTTTCTAAACCCAAAAAGGCCTCTGGCCATTTCTGGGCCAATTCTAGATGTGTTTTCTGCTGTTTTGTATAAAAATCTGAGGTAAATTTTGCCATTCTCCCTTATCATTCCCCTGTTTCATTTCTCATCATTCTAATAATCCTGTTATGAAGACAAGAAACAGAAACATGGATGTGTAACACTTAACAATGTCTTATTGTCTTACTGCTTTTGGAAAAGGGAATGGAAGAGGAAAAACCTCACATAAGGCTATAAACAAAACAGAAGGAAGTGAGTTCACTATCCATGGGAAAGCAGAGCTCTCCTGTGAAGGAGATTTTTGTTTCAGTTGAGGGGAAATGCACCACTGTTCTGGTACTGAGCAGTTCTTTTCAGCAGGCTGCAATGCTGAAAAGAACTTGTCAGGAAACCTCACATATGTGTACCTCAGGAGGATTTCTGAAGAGCAGCATTGAAGAACTGGGGATGAAATAGTTAAAAGCTCCTTAAAAATTCCACTAACTTAGTGGTCTTTGTAAGAACAGCAAGAACCCAGATTACTTAAGGTCTGAAGTTTGATAAAGCACAAGTATAACTGAGCACCTTCATTTTATTCCCTTCCTCCAGAAGATGGCAAAAGTTAGCTGGACTTAATGCAGGCAGGGGGAGGCAAATGTTGCAGGGCTGTGTGCCCCAGTTTCAGGTCACCAGTGGTTTAACGCTGCAGCTGGAGGGATTGATCCCGACCTGAGACAAGCGGTTTCTTTGAGCAGGCAGGCACTGCAGCCCCAGCACTGCTGAGATGCAGCTCAGGGCAGCAGCAGAGGCTGCTCAGCTGCAGTTCCCCAGGAGGCAGGCGAGTCCCAGCTCTGGCTGCACCTCTCCTTCCTTCAGGGGGTGGGAATTGTCAGTGACACCTCCATGGAGATCACAGCCAGAAATGCAGCTGGGAGAAGTTTCAATTTTATACACCAAGTATGGAGACATGAATTGCAGTATTTGTTAGTGCTCAGGGTATGACTGAGCTTCTGCTGAAGAAAAATCCCTTGAGATTCACTCCTTGAGTACAAAGAGATTAGTTCCCACTAATACAGCAGATATTTTGACTAGGACACTGTGGAGAACTTGCATTTACATAGGAACCTTGACTGAAAAAAAGGAGAGAATATAAAACAAGTGTATAGAAAGAAACATCAGATTAAACACAGATTTGACAACTAGGATTCTTTCCCTCCCATCTCAGCAAGGTACTGTGGAAAAAGGAAAGAAATATTACTAACAAAATCAAAAGACACACAAAATAAGCTTTTATTTCTCCTGCAGTTAATTTTATTCCTATGTTTAGCTGCTCTGGCAGTTTATAATTTCAGTATTAGGAAAATATGAGTGTATTTGGGTAAAGTAATACACTGAAGTCAGGAGGCTTCCTGCCAGCAGAAAAGGAGAACTGAGGACTGCTTGTTTAAAGGATGGTCCTGAGGTGGTTCAGCTTAACCTGATGCTTATCCCATGGTGAAGATCTAATTGGATTCCAAGCAAATTTGTCCTCACAACTTTTTGGCCTAAGGGTTTTGACAGCTGCTGGAGCTGCTGGATGCTCAGAGAGGATTTGTGCCCATGGCCTTGGAAGGGAGCAATGGCCAGTTTGACCAAAGCTAGCATACCAGCCAGCTGTGCTAACGATTCCTCTCTTAAATTCTCTCTAAGAGGAGGCAGGCTGTGTCCCTAATTCACGGAAAGCTCCAACTCTCCTCTTGGAAGGGCGGGGCAGGACCAGAGGTGGGGCAAGGACATGGAGCTCCCACCTGTGCTGCCTTTACATGGAGCTTTGGGTTTGGACAAGATGCTCCTATCTGAACACACATTTTCTCCTTCAGACAATGCTCAACAAACCAGCTACATCATTTGAACTACAGTAAAGCAGTGGTTGTGTCTTCTGTTATGAGAAAATATTTGTGTCACAGTTCACTTCTGCAAGGTCATATCCTTATTCTTCAAGCTGACTGGGAAATTTTAACGAAGTGATTCCCTGGCCCTCTGCTCCCTGAGAAAGTACAAGTATATCAGAACAAAACCTCGATTTTTTTTTTCATTTTGAAGTCTCTTATTATGACAAAATATTCAGTTTCCCATCCAGAAGCAGGAAAAAATCATGTTATCTCAACATTTTTGGCCGAGCAGAGTTTTCTGGGTAAATTCAAATGTGCAGACGGAATATTGCCAACTGGCTGTTTTTAGCAGCATGAGAAACAATACCAACCACGGGGAACGACCCTGTATCACTCCCACTGGAATGACTCAGCAATGCTCCTTGTCAGGAGCCGGTTCTGATGGGGTAGGAGAGCCCCACGGTGCCAGGGTGTGAGCTGCATCCCGGCTGCGTCAGCGATGCTCGCCCTGCCTGTGCAGCAGAGGAAGCAGGCACACAATAGCTGCAGCCTCAGCCCTGCTTCCTCCCGCAGCAGGGGCATTACCTGCCTGCCCACTCCTCTCTGCTGGATCACCTTCCTGTAAGCGCCCTGCTCTGGCGGCTCTCACTGGGACAGAGAGCCGAGATCAGAATCCCACAGAAACGGGACCAGCCTCTTGTGCACTGCTGCAAGCTCTGAAGAAGCTGCTGCAGTGTTAATGGCTCTGCTGCTGCCAGATGAAAGGAGGGGAGTATTCAGATCTAATAAATCAACAGATGTTAAAGCAATTTCTGCCTTCTCTCTTCTATTGCACATCAACAGGAACGTGCTAAAGTGCTTTTTTGTATCGTTTAGCATCTGACATTTCAGCACATCTTGTGAGTGTGCATTAGGAGAATGGAATGTTACTATATTTGTACTTGCAGATTTGGAATGAGAATAAAATCTGGAGAGATGCAATGTGCACATGGAATGTTTTCCAGAGGGGTTGAGGCTGAGGAAACCCAGCACAGGGAAGCCTGAGCTGTCTTGAAACTTCAGGCTGCAAATGCACAGAGACAGAGTTTTGAAATGGAACTGAAAACTGTAGAAACTTGTGGCTATTTCTCCAAACCCTACTTAATTGTGAGATGACAGATGCCGTTGTAAAATACTGAAATAGTTTGTTTGATTTTTGCAGTTACTCTGAAAATATCTTGCTCCTTCCTCTTGTCTCCTCAGCTATGCGTAATGTCCCTCTGGCTGGTGGCTTCAGAAGGGCTATTTTTAGGGAAACCAGGCTTTTACTGCTGAGACCTGGCAGGGCTCTGAGACAGCGCTGTCTTGCCACTGCACATCAGCATGATGTGTCCCCATGCTCTTTCAGCAGTTTGCTGTTAGAGCCCTCCTTGCCCATGCAGTGAGCTCCCTGGAGTCAACACAAGCCTGCAGCCAGTACAGGTGTGTGCCTCTCCTGTGTCAGGGCCCTGAGGGCACCAACAGGCTTCAATCAGCCTCAACAGCCTCTCCTGGGCCCTCCAGCCACACCTCTGACCATGGCCCAGGAGCCTCTTTCTGCTCACCCTGGAGCCTTCAGTCTTGACCTGAACTACATGACAACTCCAGCCACGGTCACAGCTGTGTCAGGTCTGGACCCCAACTCACAGAGTGACATTGTGGCCAGGTCCCAGCCCTGCCCTGTCACTGTGGATCTGCCTGGGAGGCCTGGAGGGGACTGGCATGTTGCTAGAGCAGTGAGGAACCAGCAGCCTCAGCTGCATTTTGACACGGAAGGTGGGTCTTGGGAGATGGGCCTTATGTTTAACTCGCCCCAAGAGAAATTGAGCTCTGTCCAGAGGTGAAGAAATACCTCTACAAAAGGTGCAGAAGCTCCTTACTAGTAGTTTTGTGTAGGGAGGGTAGTTGTACCCTAAAAAGCAGAGATGAATTGCCGAGGCAAAACTGGTAAAATCTGTCTTCCCCTCCTCTCCTGTACTTCTCAATCAACTTGTTTGGATGTTACCTTTCTTTTCTAGATTGATTTCTCTGCTCCTGCTCCTGTCTATTTTAAGAATAACATCAGTTTTCAGGTGTCCTTTGTCAGCTCAGCCCCTGTGCTGTGCCGACAGGGCTCTGTTTCCAGCACAGGCTGCTGCGACAGCCTTTGCAGTTAGCGGGGTTCCAAGGCTGAACTGCTTTCCTCTTTCCACAAGACCCTTAGACTTTTTAATCGGTGAAGCTAAAACGAGCACCTTAAATAAGCCCACAGCTTCCAGGAGTTTTCCTCTGCAGTTCAGCTACTTCTCAGGCCAAGCGACAGGAGGATGTGTCCCCTCCTGAGGTCCAGTCCCATCCCAGTGCCCCTGTCCCCGAGACGCAGAGGCAAACTGGGGCAGTGCTGCAGAAGGGCTGCAGGCAGGCTGGCCTCCCCAGGTGGAGTGTTAGCTTAAAGGCAGCTGGAAGAACAGAGAGAGCCCTGCGTCCCCAGCGCGGTGGGACCGAGCTGTGCCCCTCCGGTGTGTCCGAGCCCGCCCCGGTGGGACCGAGCTGTGCCACCCCGGTGTGACCGAGCCCGTCCCGGTGGGACCGAGCTGTGCCACCCCGGTGTG
>WBMY01002312.1:0-10591 GCA_013397315.1 Donacobius atricapilla | reverse complement strand
TGTCACACTGTCACCTGTGCACACCCACTGTCACCTGTGCACACCCACTGTCACACTGTCACCTGTGCACACCCACTGCCACCTGTGCACAGCCACTGTCACACTGTCACCTGTACATATCCGCTGCCACCTGCACACAGCCACTTACCAGGGCTGCAGGTCAAGTCCCAAGGGCACTGTTGCCAGCTGCAGTGGAGCCAAACGTTCAGCTCCATCTCTTGTTGAGGAGAAATCAAGTGTTAAAGTGCAGCCCCGGAGAATTCCTGCTCCTGGGTGTATAGTTCCCACAGCTGAGGTCCTTAGGGTTGCTGGCACGTTCTCCATGGGGACTTAAAAAGGATCATTTACAAATACCCAATTGAATGTTTACTACCCTTTCCCGAGGTGGAATTGGGCCAGCTAATAAATACATGTACAATCCTTTTTGGAGGAGTCTCAGCTCAGTAGAAATACTGTGGGAATGAGTTCCATAGGTTAATTATGTGCTGTGTAGAAAAGGATTTTATAATGTAAAATGTTGCCTTTCAAATTGCATTGAAGTCATATTGTTCTTGTATTATTAAAAGAAGGTAACCAGTCAGCCCAGAGCTGACAGCAGGACTTAAACAATACGTGTTAGTGTCAAAATGTGTGAAGCATAAACAGGACTTGGGTCACTGTCTACTCTTGTTAATGTCCAGACATTCTCTAGACTCACTGCAAATTTCGCTGTGAGAAGGTATTTTCTTCAGATTTGAGCTTTCTGCCCTTTCCATTTCCTGCCATATCCCTGTGTTCAAACTTCAGGACAGGAAAGAGCCAAGCTCCTATCTCTGGTATTGAATGCTTCTGTCAAGTCTTCTTTGACTCATTTGTTCTCTTTCCTGGGAAATCCTGGTCTTTCAGCCATCATTTGAAATTTCCCAGGCCCTGTGTCATCAACATATTGTGAAGGTAAAGAAGCTGACAGCTTCAGGGCTGGTGTTTTACCCTGAAGTAGGCAGAGCTGTAATCTCCCTCCCTTCCACTTAGCTCACGATATTTTTCCACAAGCTAAGGAGTAGTTGTTGTAATAACAATGTAATTACAGCTGTACAGTGCTCACATACCTGAGGTTCCTACAAAGATTTTTTTTGTTTCTCTGTCCTACACCTCAAGCATCCAGGCACCCTGCTGCCTTCATTGACCACACTCATTCCCATGACCACTCATTCTTCCTTGACCACTCTCCAAAGCTGTTTGCAGTCATACCCAGGTAGATTTTGTACCAGCACCATTAGCTATGAGCAGCAATGTCTGAAAGCAGCCATGCCTTAGTGCTTTACTGAAGTACAATTATCTCTTAAAATGCCCAGACTGGGCTGGCCTTTATTTTATCCCTGTAATTGAAATTTGGCTTCAAGTGTGTCTAACTGCAGCCAGTAAATAGAGGCAAAACACAATCCCTCAGCAGTCATTCATTCACCCATTGTCCAACAATGTCTCCAGTGATTTATTTGATGACTGTTGCCTGGCCGTGGGGGAGATGGGGTGAGCAGTGGGGTGACAGGAGCACTGATGAAAGGGCAAGTTCAACTAAGAAGCAGCTAAAAAATGTGGAGAGTGCATGGGAGATGAGTGTGTGTTAGAGATTGGCATATAGATTTCACAAAGGACTAGGAGGGGATGGCAAAGTGTGTTTCTAAATAATCTAGTATCCAGATTCTATTACCCTTATTTAGGGTTATCCTAACAGGCCAACTCTCAGACTTTATTGAAGTTTGCCCTTGTAATGCCTAGATTTTCTTCCTCTTTGGACTTTGTCCAGGAAAAGTAGAGAGCAGCTAACAGTGAATTTCCAGTATAGCTCTGAATGGCCAGGACATATGAAAATAAGGTAGCATTACTCATTTTAAGAAGTGGCAAAATCTGGCCTGTAGATATCACCACTATTTTCCCACTTATCCAGAGTATTGGTCATATGCCAACAGAAAAAGCTGCCAACTAAAACGTTTTAAGAAAGGAAACACTGTTTGAAGCCTGGCAGTAAATGTTTTCCTTCCCCTGAAATATGTGCTGAACATATATAAAGAAGGAAGACTCAGGGATGTCTAGTGAGTTTAACATTTTGTAATCATATGGATGAATTTGTTAACATTTTCACACTTTGTTCTTTAATAGATGAACATTGTAACTAATGGTTTTTAGTTAGATACAGTACTTAAACACTGAAAACAAGAGACAGTGTAATGCAGTTGGATAAATCCATTAAAAAGGCAGTTGTATACTGTTAAAATGCTAACACCATGAGTCCTTTGTCGGTTTAAAATTCCTTTGCTGTTCTCCACTTTCTTTGTTTCTTTATGCTCCTGTTTTTCCTTGTAACTGAAAACATCAGATGACCACGAGGGATGAATGTGCAGCGGTGCTGCCTCCCAGGACGTGTAGCTGCAGCCTCTAAGCCCAGTGTTACAGCAGCCAGGATCCACGTGGCCAATTGTTTTGCAGACATAGTGGTGGCGTATTTATGTATTTCTGAACTTGTTTTTCAGGCTCTGTGGCCGCCTGCGTATCGTGGAGCTCGCTGCTTAACAGCAGAAATAAAGCACTTGTCAGACAGCAGCACTGCGTCAGTGCAAAATGGAATTCGCAAGACTAAAGTTTACACGAGGCAACAACAAAATCTACTGTGCCATTCTGTGAGGCAACAAAGGTAATTTGTTATGCAACATAATGAGGACTTGTGTGTGACAGGCAGCGGTGGCTCTCGGTTACAGGGCATTGACATCAACAAGCACATGCACCGCTCACATATAAGAGACTTGCTATACATAGCACAGAATTCACAAGCTGGGTTGTTATTACAGGGGTTTTTTTTGGTTTTTTTTTTTACATCTTAAAATTTGCAGAATAAACAAACACACTGAAACTGGTCCTGCAGTCCTTTATGTTATGGGTAGGACCTTGCTCATTTCCTTTTGGGTTGGTCTGTGTCTCAGACTTGACCATCAGCCTGGGGGCCACGAGGGCAGGGTCACAAGCGTCATGCATTTCATGTGGCTCTGACACATTTGGCAAGCCTGCCAGCCCACACAATGGCAGGGGAAGGGCGAGTGCAGGGGGAGAAGTTAGACACCGCCACAATGCTGTTTGTTGCTGCCCAGAAGTCTGTGAGGTCTGATCCCACGTGCTCCGCTGCTGCTGTTAGCACACGCACTCCCACAGGGCAGTTATCCTTTCTGGTGGGAGGCAGTGGTCCTGCACCTGTTTTGCAGATAAAGTGCAGTGTGCAGGCTGTGCACAGAGCTGGGAATGGAGCCCTGGCCTAGAGAGCAGCCGAGTTCATTTGCTTTGCCATATCACCTTTCAAAGGAAATCTACCTGCAGCTGATGTGATGGGGCCTCTTCTTTATGATGACTTAGGCTGCTCTCTGCCTCCAGAGCTGGAGCTAGACCCAAAGATCCTGTTTGCTGACATTCCAGTACTGTCTCACAACAGCTTGTGTAACGCACTGTCGGGTATGTGTTCTCCTGGCCCACGCTGAATGTTTCCCTTGTCATCCTGCTGAAAGAGAGTCTGCAAGCAATCTCTTCCTGGGAGCTGCAAGGGAGAGAGTGGGCTTGAGCTTCACTGATGAATTAATGCAGGAGAAATATGGAATCAAGACTGTGCCACACGGCCTGCAGAGGACCAAACTGAAGTTGTGTTGGTAACCTTTGTCCTGGCAATCTGCGGGGCTGGCTCTGTTTCTGCGGTGTACGTGTAACACTGTACCTTGTGCATGATACTCTGCAATAGTCATAGTTAAGTAAACACATAGTTAAGTTAACACAGAGTGCTGTGTTAATCTGGAGTAAATGCTTGTTTTTGCTTCAAAGGCCTGGTTGGCCAGACCATGTCAGGGGAAGCTGCTCCTGAAGAAAATCAAAGACCCCCATTGCCTGGTGTGCTGTGCCTTAAGCATCACTGCCGGTGGCAGGATGTTAGAGTTCCTTCTGACTGTGCCAGTGACTCAACAAGGGCCTGACCTGTTTACTCTTGCTCAAACAGGAGCCCAACTTCTTAGCACAGTTACAGCAGCAGCGCAAATAAGGGCAAGCCACTGAGTTAACCACCACCTTGGTCAAGTTACTTTACCTCTCACTGACTTGGGGTGTACAGGAAAATCGTCACTATGAACTTGCTGCCTGGTGCTCGAGGTTGTAACCAAACACTCTGAAACAGCTAAAGAAAAGTGGTGGAACAAGCACTGCTTTAGTGGTTTCTGGTGTAATGTTGGACATGGCACTCAGATCAAGGTGTTCAAACTAGGATGAGATTGAGAAAAATGTTGCTTTTGGTGCTGGAGAGACACCTGTACTGTGCCAAGTGCCTGCCATTCAGCAGTGGCCTCCTCACATTAAGAGGCAGATGGGTTTGTCTGGCCCCATTTTCTTATGTGTTTTTTTGTGGTTTGGTTTTTTGGGTTTTTTTTTTTCCCCATAGCCTCTTGAACAATAGGGCTGTAGTCCTGACTGAAATATTTTAGGAGCTACTGTGACAGAAATACTTCACGGTGATGCTGGTTATTTTAATTTAAGACATGTTAATTTAATTACCAACCAGTGTAATTAAATTAAGTCTAACCAAATCAATATTGCATCATAAGAAGCACTAAGATTCCATACCGTGAGGATAAGAAGCAAACAAACCAATGCTTTCATGCAGAAGATGCTATCTGACATTTGCATAGATATTGTGTACGTAATTAAAGCCATCCTTAATGTGTAATGCTCTTATTGCAGCCCTTGCTATTTTGTAGCAGTTGGTAGATCTTGTAATGAATGAGTATAAAAATATCCAAGGGACTCTAGAAAGCATTGCAGTGACTGCAGAAAATGATCCTCTTAAAGTAAACTCCTCGAGCATCCTTTTTCCCAGGGAAATACCTTGTTAGCATCCGTCAGGATGAATGCCACTGTGCCTCAAGAAAACGCTGATCCTGGCAGAATGAAGGCCCGCAGGCGAGCGGCCGGCTGGAGCTGTGTGCAGCCAGGGCAGAGTGCACAGAGCGATGCCCACAGAGCCGGGGCTGCTCGGCTGGGCCGCGGCTGCTGCGCGGGGGAGCGGCCGGGGCAGCGCCGGGGCAGGGACAGGTGAGCGGCCGGGGCAGCGCCGGGGCAGGGACAGGTGAGCGGCCGGGGCAGGGACAGGTGAGCGGCCGGGGCAGCCAGCCCCGGGTCAGGGACAGGTGAGCGGCCGGGGCAGGCAGCCCCGGGTCAGGGACAGGTGAGCCCCGGTGAGCGGCTCCCGGGGGCTTCGCGCTTGGCTGCGCGGTTGAATTGTGCAGCGGCAGCGATGCCGAGGCAGACGCGCCGCGGGCTCCTCTTTCCGCCTGAGTGCAGACACTTGCAAATGTCCTGCTGCTTCCTCCTCTGCAGCGCTGCTCTCAGGACCATTTCAAGGTCAAGGCTGGTAGCAGCGCTGTGAGTGCAGCGAGGCCCGTGGAACAGGGTGATTATTTCTAATACACTTATGCAGTACCTGGTGCGCTGAAATGTTGTTTTCCCCACAGCTTGCTCCTCCTGCCTAGCAGCAGCACAGTTCATGTGACTTTTGTGCCTCTGTCAGCCCTGCTGCCTATCCCCCGACATCAGGCACAGCGAGATGAAGAACAGCTCAGTAGTCTTTAGCTGAATAACGTATCCTACACAGAACTTGCACTGCTGCCACCGACAGATTACCAAAATGAGAATGAGGACAACTGTTCAAAAACCGAGTTAAGAGGGATTTTTACATGTAAGCATTTGGACTGAGATCTGGTATGGCAGCAAATGGATGTGTGGAGTCGTGTGTGTTAGGCTTCTACTTGAGTTTTCAGGGTGCTATGTTTAGGTCAAGCTCATCTGGGTTGGGATGGCAGAATTTGCTTCTTGGAAAGAAGCCTGCTGCCTGATTTCCCCCTGTGTGGATGGGTTTTTTTTTGCAAATGGTGTGTCCGTGTTGCTTTAAAGTCAGTGTTGTACCAAACAGCACCTAGAGAAAAGCCTTTCCAGAAGTCAGGAATTTGACCATCACAGGATTTTGCTGTAACCATTAAGAGAAATGAAAACTAATAGATATTCCTTTATTTGCTTGCAGCAGATGCTTCAACAGGTGACTGTCAGAGACAGGATGGGTGTGGCTGTCAGGGACTGACAGGTGACCAACCAACTTAAGTCTACCAAATGGGTAGTTTTTACATTGCAATCTAAAGCCAGGTTCAAAGCAGGTGTGGTTTAGGTATCTGCCAAGTGCTAGGGCTTGGTAAGTGCTGTGAGTAAGATGAAACTTTGAATTAACCACTTTGAAAGTCATAACAGGTCGAGTATCTAATGAAAAATGAAAGAACAAAATTAGTGGGAGCAGGAGAGTTCCCACCAGAGAGAGGAGAGTTCCCTGAGAGCAGCGGGAAGCCCCTGGAGGGGCAGCTCGTGTGCTCTCTTCTCGCAGCTGCTTGCGTCTTCTCCTCTCCTCCCGAGACTGTGGCTTGGCTTAGCTTTCACTCTGTTTGTTGTCAGTACAGGCCGATTTGAATATGGTCCGAGTGAAAACAGTTACAATCTCAGGATCTGCCCGCAGGAGAGTTTCAGCTGTGTTTTCAGAAGTGGTCATGCAAACAGTTCTCTCCTGCTAGCTGGTTACCTCCTAGCCCAGCCTTTCTTATTTCTCAGCTACAGAGCTTATTTCTTAGCTATTTCTTAGCTACAGGAAATACTCAGAAATCTGCTGCATGTATCCCATGCAAAGCTCGCTTACTGAAAGGGAAATGTTTCAGAGTGATGTACAAGTTTTCCCCTGTATTTCCTAATCCAGGACTTGTGATTGCCACAGGGGACTCCCCAGGCAGCTCTGGGGAGGGCTGGCAGCTCTGCCCCTCAGCCTGACCCCTCTGTCCCTTTGCTGGCCCGTGGCTTCCTCTTTACTCTTCCCACAGGGCTGCTCACTCCCTGAGCACTGCTGCTGGGTGAGAATGGGCAGTTTGGGGCTGCTTCTCCTCTTCCCACAGCGAAAGCAAAGTTCTGAGCACCCCATTCCCTCAGTTCCCCTGTGCCAGGGCAGCAAGAGCTCTTCAGGCGATTGCAAGGTGTCAGTCTTAGCACTTTGTTTGTATTTGTGAGGGGGGTCTTGGCTGCTCTGGGGTTTTCTGGTGAGAAAGAAATCCAGATCTTTAAAGTTATGTTAAAAAAAGAAAATGTCAACTGTAAAAAACTTAATACCCCCCAGTTTTAGTCCTTATAAACAAAAGTAAAGAATTTAAATTCATAATATACAAAAAAATATAATTTTTGCCCTAACAATTATACAAAAAAAACCCCCACCAGAAATTAGATGCAGCTGTAACCTAATACTGTGGGCAGAAATTAACTGTTAATTAATAGGAAAAAATTATATTCTAAAAGTTATTTTAATGATTTTAAATGCTAAGTGTTGCCAATATCATCTCTTTAATATGACTAAATTCCAGACAGTGATACGGCTTTCTCCTCCAAATAACATTATAACAATGTGTAAAATATGTTCAGTTCATTAGAATTGGGCAAGCATGGACAAGCAGGAAATGCAGAACAGCACAGAGCCAATTCCTTGTGGACTTCACAGGACCATCAGGACATTCTCACTGCTTATCAGAAAATATGTAAATAGCTCCTGGCTCCCTTGCTTGCTCAGATAGGGAGGCAAGATCTTTTCCGTAAGTCTTCTTCCAGGAAACTCACCCTTCTCAAGGTGTGTGGTGAGAAACGATAGCAAAAGAAAAAGCAAGAAGGATGAAAGGCAGCACTAGATAACAACAAAAATACAAAGGGATCCTGGGAAGCAGTGAGGGAGGGGTGTGGGTTGTCAGGATCTGAAGAATGCTGAATACACTGATAAGGTGAGATGAAACCTTGGCCTGTGTGTTAGACCAAGGAGTTAAGGAGTCTGTAAATTAAGCCAGGCAGACAAGCTGTCTGCAGGCTGAAAAATCCAACTGTGGCAGTGGACATACAAAACAAGATTCCTTCAAGGCAAGGGCAAGAAGCTGAGCAAGTGGGATTTGTCTCTGCAGTCCATACCTCGGTACCTATTTTTACCCTTTAGGCCATGCTTAGGTGCCACAGCTGGGTTCAGCACACGGGGAACAGCCTCACTTGGACAGCACCATCTGTACAGGGATGGCTGGTGGAGGGTGGAAAAAGTGAAGAATTAGCCATGATCTGCGGGAGGAAATTGGAAATTTGGATTAAGGAACTATCTCAGGAACACTCAGTGAGGAATTAGAGCCAGCAGTGCCTTGCTGCCCATCATTCTCTGAAATTTGACACATTAGCTCCCTTGACATAGATGGTCATACCAGAATGTCCAAATGAAGTAGAGTCCTTTCAAACAAGGTTTAGCCTACACATGCCATCAGAGCTACTGATAAAATGCTGGCAAAAGTCAGTCACGGAGAACTACGCTGCCAAATCTGTCAATTCTGGTGTAGATATAAACTCAAAAGCACCCACAGTCACTGAGAGTTATTGGTGCAAAACACTTCCTAAGATCCTGAGTGTTTTTCCTAGTTGCTCCTCAGCTGCTCAGGTTTTATTCACATCTGCCATTGATTCATACGGGTGTTAGGATACGTGCCTGGATAGATGCCTCAATTTAGATTATTAAAGTACTACTTTTAGATATGGAAGTAAGTACTATACCTTCTGTTTTGAAAAAAATCAACTGAACATATCCTTTTTCCTTGAGGAAGGCAGTTGTTAGGAAGTCGCAAGTACATTGGGAAAAGAAGCCAGCCCCTGTGTTTTAGCCTGGGTAAGTTCACTCATCCCACATGCCCAGTAGGAAAGAAGCTGGCAGTGGTGGGGAGGCTGGGGCGAGGCAGAGAGCACCACGAGTGGGCAAGGAAAGGGGGTGTCTTCCTGTGCTGTGGGTTTCTGCCAGGTAAAATTGTGACTGAACTGACTCTCCAGTTTCTGTGACCGCAGGTGGAAGCTGAGTGCACAGAGTGCCCCAAGCACCCCTCCGCAGGTGAGGGAGATGCTGCCATATGCTGATGCAACTGGACAGGCACAGATGCTCATCCAAGGGCAGGGGACCAAGCACCCTGCAAGAAACAGCGAGGAACTGCTGCTGCCTGGGTCTTGTGCTGTGTCAGTGGGGAGGGACAGCTCTGCTCATTCCAGAGGATAGGGGCAGGGAAGAGATCTGGCACTGAGGATCCCCAAAGCACACCATATGCATAGAGAGGAGCCTGGAAAAGGGAATTCCAGGTGGAGGGTGCTTCAGGTTCCTTTGTTTTGTGACATTGGGTTTTCTGTCATGCTCAGAACTTTATTTGTGGCTAGCACAGTAGCTGTAGGAGAGGGTCTGGAGTTGCTATTGTTCATGGCAAGCTATTGCCCATACCATGCATTAAAAGAATGTCAGGCTTTCAAAAATATAATGTTGCCGTGCTTTTAGCATATATTCCAACTTTGCAGGTTTGAAAAGTCTCCTTAAACCTTTCTTGCAAGTGCTAAAATTTACAAGAGATCATTAACTCCAGTTCCTCTGCTGCTGAACACCACTCTTGCTGCTTATGGCAGACAATAGAACAGGAATATGAGGTTCAGCCTGCCCTGTGGGATGTTCCAGGCCTCCTACTAGCGCATTTTTTGGATTCAGGCCTTTCTTAGAGACTGTGCTTGCCTTTGGTTCAGCAGTTGAGGCCACTCTGTCCTCCTTTTAGCTTTCCAGTTGCCTCATGTCTGCTGGCAGATGCCCTGGCCTTGCCACCAAATCCAAGCTGCAGCCAGCAGGAGCAGAGCTTTGTGCTTTACCACCTGCCACGTTGCCAGGTGTGATGACTGGATTTGCACATCTGTCAACACTACACCTGAAGTTAGAGTTTTTGGTTTATCAGAACGCCATCTCCCAAGCAGTGACCTAAACCTCGGGGAAGGTTGGCACAAGGCGCTGCTGAAGCGCAGAGGAGAGTGAAGGCCTTTTCTTGGCCGGAGGTCAGCCAAAACCACATGGACATCTGTGTGGGCTGTGGGCAGCTGGTTCTGCAGTGCATTAGTGCTGGGCGGGCTCAGGCAGGGCAGAGGTGGGGCTGGTGCTCCCCTGGTGTGGCAGGGCGTGCCCCTGGGATGCCCTGTGTCAGCCCGAGGGCCGGCAGGGCTTCCCACAGGAGTTTCTGTGGTAGGTGGAGGCCTGCGGAGTGTGTGATGTTTGTGAGGAAGGCAGGCCCGTGCGTGGCTGACCTGCTGAAGGCCGAGAGCTGCTTGGGAGGAGGAGGTGAGGGATGGCAAGGGAGCAGTGCCCTCCGTGTGCTGTGGCTGACCCTGGCCCTGCAGCTCCCCACGTTACCTGGTGCCTTCCAGGCAGCTCCTCTGAGGGAGTGGAGGCTGGCATGAAACAACCCAGCAGATTTTATTGCACTAATCGCCTTTCCTCAGAGAAGGAGATAAAGGAACAGCTGGGTAACACTTGGCATGACTCAGTATTTCACTACCGAGTGCAAAGTCACAGCTGAAGAGATTATAAAGCTTGTAAACTGAGGCTGTTGGGCTGCTTGGGGTAAAGGTACAGCATGGTGCTGGGGCACTGCCAAGCTGTGTGTGCGCGGTGCTGGCAGTGGTGCTGGCAGTGCCG
>WBMY01002311.1:306349-321783 GCA_013397315.1 Donacobius atricapilla | reverse complement strand
ACTGGGGGCATTGCTGTGCCCCACAGCGCTGGGATCCCACTGGAACTGGGGGCATTGCTGTGCCCCACAGCGCTGGGATCCCTCTGGTCTCACTGGAACTGGGGGCATTGCTGTGCCCCACAGCGCTGGGATCCCACTGATCCCACTGGGACTGGGGGCATTGCTGTGCCCCACAGCGCCGGGATCCCACTGGAACTGGGGGCATTGCTGTGCCCCACAGCGCTGGGATCCCACTGGTCTCACTGGAACTGGGGGCATTGCTATGCCCCACAGCGCTGGGATCCCACTGGAACTGGGGGCATTGCTGTGCCCCACAGCGCTGGGATCCCACTGGGACTGGGGGCATTGCTGTGCCCCAGAGCACTGGGATCCCACTGGTCTCACTGGAACTGGGGGCATTGCTATGCCCCACAGCGCTGGGATCCCTCAGGTGTTGAGCAGGTTCTGCTCGCTCCCGGGTGATGCTGGGCTGCACGCAGCATTCCCACGGCTGCCTGACATTATTCCGCCCTCCTAGCTGGGCAGCCTGGCCTGTTTGCTAGACTTGAGCCCTGGCAGAAGGAAGGGCATTCCAGTCCTTTTCCAGGTCATTGTTCTTCTGTCCTAATTTCTCGCTTCTGCTCGGTTACTGATTTCAGCTCGGAGCCGGGCACGCTTTGGTTCCATCCTGCAGCTGCAGGTCAGCCCGGCGCTGCTGCCAGGCCCTGCTCCCCGGGCTGGCTGCTCCCTGCTCCAGGGCTGCCTGCCTGCTGATCCTCTGGGGATGCTGAGGGTGCTGATCGGGTGGGTTTTGTCCCTGTGTCCCTTTTACCTGCGTGGATCGCCTTTCTGAGGCCTGGCAGGCTCAGCTTGGCTGATCCCACTCTCTACTCTTCACACCCCTGCACGGTTGGTCGAGTGACTTCAAGTTGTTCAAAACTTGTGGTTATCTGTGCGTGTAACCAATTCAGGTTTAATATTTCCTGCTTTGGTAGAGGAAAGGCAGCTGCCACACCCACTCCTCCATCGGCACGGAGCTGTCCGTGCTCCACGGACATGCCTTGAGTCCCACAAGCCAAAAGAAAGTTCAGGATGTTCCTTCCCAGCGATGTGGCTGCATGCAGGGCCTCACGTCTGTGGCTCTCTGTGCTTGGCTCTAGACCCCAAGATCACTGCTGGAGCCAGGGCTCTGCAGCCTTTGCATTGCAAATCGTGCGGTGAGAGAACGTGAGCAGATTTCCCACCCAACCCCGGTGGTGCTGTTTGAGAGTTTTATTGGCTTTGCTCGTGCCTGACTCTGGTTTTTGGAAAGGAAAGGAGCATGTAAGTGATGGAGTGTAGGTGAGGCTGCTCATCAGGAGCCACTCTGAGTTCCCATTGATACGGTTGCCAGTGGAAATCAGGCATGGACTTTTGTTTCCTGCCCCTTTGTCCCTGCTGTGCTGCCTTGCCTGCTCTTCATTCCCTGTTTTGGAAGACTTCCGAGCCATGCCTGTATGGAATAACTGCTTTGTATGCACATTATTGCCCAAGCAGGGTGTGTTAGAGCTGCTGTGGCTGCACATTAGTCCTTATGCCCCTCGGGCCTCTTAGATAAATCACTGAAGTTTGTAGCACTAATTGCACGTCTCAGTGCTTTCCACCTCTTGCCTTGTGTTCTGCCTTCTTGCTGCCATGAGGTCAGCGTGGAGGTGAGACAATTTACCCGGCAGGGCGCCTGGGCTGGGAAGGAGGGCTCTTTTACAGGGGAGATGCTCCAGAGCAGGTACCAGAGGCCAGACCGCGAGTGCTGGGTCCTGCCTGCTCTCGGCGGAGCATGGAACCCATTCCACGCCTTCACCTCTGGTGCCTGTGGCCTGAGCAAGCCGCAGAAATGTTGGCAGGTTATTTTCCGAGTCTGGAAACCTTGGAGCTCTGAAAACCTGAAATTACAGCTTATACCTGTTTGACAGGCTGGGGTGTGGGAAACAGCGCTCTGCTTAGGGGTGCCAAACATGACCTTCGGAGGTGGCAGAGAACTCGGTGCACTGACATTTGCCTCCCCTCGATTTAAGTTTGATTTGTGCCTTCTGCATCGTGTGTCACGATGGGCTGAGTCCTCTTTTCCTGTGGCTGGTTCCTCTTTTTCTGTTGGCACGTGGCTTCCCCCGTCACATCAGCGAGCACTTTCCTCTCGGTGGACACACATCCAGTGCACAGAGAGAAGCTTGGTTATTTCTGTCACCTGCCCAGCCTGAAGGGCTTGGTGACATTTGCTGTTGTGCGTAAGTGAGGAGAGCTCTAGTGCCAAAATTTCCATTAGAGAGATAAGGTGAGCAAAGGGCTGTGAGAAACAGGCATCACTTAAAAGCTGAAATCTCATCGTGCATCTGAAGGAGGGCAGAACTGCAGCTCCTGAATACCTCTAATACCTCTCAGAAGCCTCCTCTGCACAGTTTAGTGCTGACACCGAGCTTGTGCATGTGTGATTGTGTGATGACTTAGGTTTTTGTTTCCTCATCTAAGCAGAAAGGCTTTGCCTTGCAGAGGGACTGTGTGGGTGTCCTGTAGGCACAGGCTCACACGCAGGGCTGGGAAGGGCAGGTTTCATTGATGGTTTTGGGTAATCCCAAGCTGTTCATGCAAATTGCAGAGTTTGAAGGGTTTTGCTGCTTTGTCTCGAGGCAGAAAACTCGGTGGAGGAGTGGAGGATTGCTTTCATTAAATGAGGAAACCTGTAGTTTCCTGCTGGTGTGGGAAGGCTGTGGGGAAAAGCCGAGCAGGGCTGGTCACTCGAGCTGCTTTGAGCGGTGCTTCCAGGGGTGAGAGCGCTTCCCCCGCTGTGCTCACATGGCCGTTCATGTGTTATCCAGGGGCTGGAGGGCCAGTGGATTCAGCTGCCTCCCCGCACACAGGGTAGCTGTGCAGCAGGATCAACATTGGCATTTATTCCCTGCTGCAGCTCAAGGCCACTCAAGCTCTTTGCTGTCTAAGGATAAGCAGGAGCAGTTGGAATAATCCTATCCCCTCGGTTTTGCTCTGTCACTGTCTGTTCCAGACAAGCAGTGGTGGTTTTCCCTCACAGTGGCAATGCCTTTGGCCTGGAATACAGTGCAGAAAATGATTGGAAGGGTTTGCATGAGCTGCAAACAGTCTGACCATATTTAATGTAATATAAACATATTGATAATAGGTGATAATGGCAGCCCACGGCAAGTTCTTGATTTATTGTAGTAAAGGAGGCTGTGTGGACCTGTTCCTTCCTGTTCCAGGGAACAAGTGCAGTTCTGTGGAGCCACGGGCTCCCCTGGTAGGTTCTGTGAACGGTGCTCAAGGAAGGAATGACCTGGACAAGAGAGTTGCTGAAAATCTCCTGTGTCACGTGGGGTTAAGCTTAACCTGGATTTCCATTTTCCTAGAACTCTACTATGACCGAGGGAACCACCACGAGTTCGTGTCCCTGGTGAAGGACCTGGCCCGGCCTGGGGAATTCACTCAATCACAGACATTTGACTTTGAGTTCACACATGTGGAGAAACCTTATGAGTCCTACACGGGGCAGAACGTGAAGCTACGGTGAGTCCCCTGCCCTGGCTGACCCCACTCCTGCTCTGTGTAAGTGCTGATATTCACTCTGATGGTGCAGGAGCAACAGAACTCCAAATTAATTTTGGGGGCTGAGCTGTAAAAGGCTCCCTTTGAGGTCTTTAATTTACAAGCATGCATCAGGCTCTTTATGGAACTTGTTTTCCCCTTCTGAGTGACAGGAGAAATCAGCCCCTTTTGAATCAGATACTTGCTAATTTATTGGATAATTCAAAAAACCAAAATAAACTGTTTGGTTTAGTCTCCAGTGGGGATATTTTCGCTGTAATCAGTCTTGTCAACTTTAATTGTGCTCGGTATGCAAACAGATGCTTCGCTTGTGCCTCGTTCATATGTTAGAAATGATATTTCACATCAGGGCACTCAATCGACTCAAAAGCCTTTCACTGGCTTCAAGGCGAGGTTTGGAGGAGTCTGAGATCTGCGCTGGGAGGTGTGGCTGTGCAGCCTGATGTAATCTTGCAAAAGGGCAGTGGTTTTAACATGTGCAGGCTGTTCCTTGGATCCCCAAAACGGGGCTTAGGTAACTCAGGCTCAGATGCTTGGAAGCTGAGAGGAGCCTGCTTTTCCATCTGAAAGTTCCCTTCTGTCTCTTTCAGTGTGTGGCTGCTCTAGGGACAGGTCCATGTAAAGAGCTGGGGGCTCTTTTGCTGTGGGTTTGTTTTGTTCAGACTTGGACTGGAAGAGAGTAAATTACACAGGAAGAGGAGCTTCCTTGCTGTTCTCCTTCCTTATGGCAATTCTTTGGTCTCCTGCTTATTTTGTCCCTTTGGCCATTCCCCATTCCCTGCTCCTGAAATGCTTCCTGAGCTGAACGGAGCAGCTCACCTTGCCGAGGAGAAAGTTCCAAGCTCCACTGGGAAGGAGGAACTTCCTCAGTGGATCTGTTGAGCTGATCACACGTTTTATTTAGATTTGCAATCAAAGGCATTTCAGCTCCTTACGTGGAGCTGTGTGGTAAGGCTGCTTGGATGGCCCAGCCCCTGTCCCTGCTGCCCCCTGTGTGAGCCTGATGGGAAGGGACTGTCCCCGCAGGTATTTCCTCCGTGCCACCGTGAGCCGCAGGCTGAACGACGTGGTCAAGGAGATGGACATCGTTGTGCACACCCTAAGCACCTACCCCGAGCTCAACTCCTCCATCAAGATGGAAGTGGGCATCGAAGACTGCCTGCACATCGAGTTCGAGTACAACAAGTCCAAGTGAGTGTCCCAGGAGCAGCTGGGGGCTCTGAGGGCCCACCTGCTGGAGGTTTCCTCAAAGGAATTCCCTGTGTTCCGGGGAGGCTGGGAGACAGCTCAGATCCTCCCTGGGCTGTGGGCTCCTCTCCTTTCCCCACATCTCTGGATCGAGGAGTGGGAAGCAGTGGCTGTGAGAGCTATGAAATTCTTGCTGTAACTTCCCACTCCCTGTATCCTCAGCCAGATCAGTACTTCCAGGTGTCTCCAAAATGCAATGTTTGCTCCTGGCCAGGCAGTACCGCTGAAGTGGGAATTAACTCCAGCAAAGAAGTTGGGAGGAGCTCTTTTAAACTGCTCCTAGTGCATCTTTCCCAGCCGGTGCTGGCAAATCTCCCTGCTAGTGGTTGGTCAAAGGTTGGATTCGATGATCTCAGAGGTCTTTTTCAACCTAAATGCTTCTGTGATTTGGGGTGGTTTTAACTGATCTAAAATACTGAGTTTGGAGCCTTTGCTCTTACAGAGGTTTCTTGCAGATATTCAGCCTGAAGTGATGTTTTTAATTTATCTGCTCACGCTAAATGTTCTTGTGGGTTTCCAAAAGAGCAGGAAAGGAAGGGCTGGTTGCTGGTGGGGGTGGTTGATTTGCCATCTGCTGTGGAAGAGAGCAAAGTGCCTGCCCAGCAAGTTCCTGCATGTCAGCCCGAGCCCTGCTCTGCCGCGCAGGGTTTGATCCTGGCGTGTTCTCCCCTCTCGTGCCAGGTACCATTTGAAAGATGTGATTGTGGGGAAGATCTACTTCCTGCTGGTGCGGATCAAGATCAAGCACATGGAGATAGACATCATCAAGAGGGAGACGACGGGCACGGGGCCCAACGTGTACCACGAGAACGACACCATAGCCAAGTACGAGATCATGGATGGGGCACCTGTGAGAGGTGAGAGGGCACAGGAGCCCCCTGGATTCCTCCTCCGAAGGCTTTGGGGCTGGGAATATGACTCCTGCAGTATCCTCTGTGTGCTCAGCATGCTGTTCCACTGGTGGGCTCAGAGCAGGGGATTGGTCTGGTCCCCTTCCTTCTCCAGTGTGATGAGGGGGAGCTGAGGCAGAGTGAGTTGCAATGACTTAATTCTTTTGATGAAGCAGTGGCAGAAGCAGCTATAGATTCACAGCTGGCACGAGCCGCCAGCTGACCTTGCTGCAGCTCAGAGCAGAGGTGGTGTTCTTGCTCTGTGCCAGTCTCCTGTGCCACTGTTCCTTTGCCCAGCAGAGTCACCTGCCAGAGAAAACGTCACCTTACTCATTTTTTCCTGCAGCGCTGTCTTGATGCAGGTCCCAAAAGAGTCCCGTGCTGTTAGAGTGGAGCTGGAATAGCTGTCAGCAAGGGCAGGATCTGGCTGTGGACCATGCATGCTGGTTTCTGAAGGGAGTTGAGGTCTTCTAGCTCATGTTAGTCCACTTGTGGAGACAGTGACAAAGGTTGTGGCCGTGTGAGTTTGTGTTTTGCTGCTGCTCTCCTGGGTTCTGTCTGCATCCTGTCTGTGCTGACAGCTCCGTGCCCTTTGCAGGCGAGTCCATTCCCATCAGGCTCTTTCTGGCTGGCTACGAGCTGACTCCAACCATGAGGGACATCAACAAGAAGTTCTCTGTGCGTTATTACCTCAACCTGGTGCTGATCGATGAGGAGGAGAGACGCTACTTCAAACAGCAGGTGAGAAACAGAGCTGCTGCTCTCCTTGGACCTGCGCACGATTGATTGGGATGCTTTTACAAGGGCCTACTGGGAATTCGGGATTCATCACTTGGAAAGATGGGTCTAGAAGAATGTCCATGCAGGGTCAGATGTGTGCGGTGGTGGGGAGGAGTCTGGAAGGTGCTTTTCTCTTCAGGAAGAAAAGGATTTTCTTCTGGATCTGGATCCAGAAGGATCCAGGAGGATCTGGAGGGTGGGATTTCTTTTCTGCTCAGTGGTGGAGCTTCTGTGCTTCACCTTATCAGTGGCACTAGGACAGAGGTGCCGTGGATGCCCTCTGTGTGCCCAGACCCCAGCGAGGAGCTCTCTACCCAAATTTCGGGCGGGCTGCACTGCCAGGCATGCCCTGGGTGGGTGGAACACGGAGCCCGCTTGGACCTGGGCCTGGGTGGGGCAGCAGAAGGTCTCGGCAGAAGGTCTGACGAGCCCTGACAAGCCTTGGCTGTGTCCCTGCAGGAGGTGGTGCTGTGGAGGAAAGGGGACATCGTGAGGAAGAGCATGTCCCACCAAGCTGCCATCGCGTCCCAGCGCTTCGAGGGCACGTCCTCGCACGGCGAGGCCAAGCCCCCCGGGCAGCCCGCCGAGAACAACGGCCAGCAGTGAGCCCGGGGGGGCCACCAGGAGCCCCCAGGACAGCGGCACCGAGGAGGAGACGCTCAGAGACTTCACAGAAATAAATAACCCGGTTTTGACTTCCTTCCTTTCTTCAAAGGACTGGCGCGGTGGGCTGGGGCGGGGCGAGCTGGAGCTTCCCAATGCACACATTCCTCCGGCTGCTCCCAGGCAATGTCCGAGGCAATGTCCGGAGGCTGCGGAGCTGCCTGATCTCCTCTGTGCCCCGAGAGCCTCGGCCCGGCGGCGGGGAAGGAGAGAGCAAGGGAAGGGCCAGGCTGCCGCCTCTCCCCGGCCGCGTGGAGGTGGCTTTGGGGCTGTGGAGGATGGATGCTTCTCTTGCCTTTCCGAAATCTTCCCTGGGGAGAACGGCCCGGTGGGTAGCTGGATGCTAGAGGAGGGACCAGAGACTGCGGCGTGGCCTGCTGGAAATCCTGTGGTGTCATCCCCTCGCTGCTTCCCCTTCTTCCTCTTCGTGCTGGCGTTGGATTCCTTGCCACGAGCAGCTGGCTGGTGGAGGTGACTGAGCCCTGGCACTGCCCCCCAGCCTCGCGGAGCACGGGCAGGGCCGTGCTGCCCCCCCAGGAGCTGTGGCTGGTAGGGGCAGTGAGATGTGTGGGAGCAGGAGGAGGTGGCGGAGCGGTGACGGTCCCAGTGCTGCTGGGGGGTAACAAGTGGGGGCAGGATGGCTCCTGGCCACGAGCTGTGCCTTCCTAGTCGTGTCCTGGCAGCTGCCTGAGTGCTCCTGAGGTCCTGCGCTGGCTGCTGCTCTCGTGCAGCTCCCAGGTGCTGCTGCAGAGGTGTCGAGAGCAGTTCTGGGGGCTCTGCTGTGGGTGGGTTAGTGCTGCGCACGCTGCCCTGCCCGTGTCTGTGGCCTTGGCACAGAGCAGGCGTGGTGTGGGGAGGGACAGCAGCGTGGGGACACGTGTGTGGGGTCTGGTTTGCTGCCTCGTGCCTGCGGGACGAGGATTAGCGGGGACAGAAGGTGGGTGCAATTGTTGTGGGAGGCTCCAGCAGGCCTGTGTGGGCTGCTGGAAGGAGCCAAGCAGCAACTGGAAGGGTGGCAGAGCTCTGATTCCAGAGACACATTCCTGAGGCCTGAGCTGAAGTCACCAGCGAGGTCTGAGAGCATGCAATGAACTGAGAACCTGAATGTGGGTTTTCTTTTTTTTTTTTAAATAAGCTGCTTTTAGCCTTCAGCTAAGTAGACTCATGAGAACATTCCCAGAAGGAAGTCACTCCTCCATTAAAAATCAGATGTGGCTTTGTAGACTTGATTGACTGAGTTTGGAGAATGTCCATCCTGTTCAGCCGCCCTTCAGCGAGCAGGTGGTGAGACCTCCTCCCCGAGGGAGAGACAGGCCTGCACTGAGTGCTGGGATATGAGCTCTGTCAAGTGGGATTTGCCTGGGTTTCCCTGAGTTCGTGGCTCTCTACTTTGTCCGGCTTCTTTCTGGCCCTGGAATCAAGTTCCTGTGTCCTACAGCTGAATGTCGAGCAGGTGTCTTGCAGCTGGGACACGGAAGGTTCTGCTTTGTGTAGGAGTGGTGCTGGTGGAGGGAGTGGGGCTGGGGTGGGAAGGGGAGCTTTTTATGTAATGACAGCTACTGTATTTCAGTGATCAATGTGTGTTTCTGCTTGCCAAAGTCAGTTATCTTTTCCTCAGCACGTGTAAGGTTGTGGTTTTTAGTAGAGCTGGCCAGTCTCGCTCTGTAGAGGACACTAATGCTCTCATCTCTGCTGAATGCTCGTGGCAGCCCGTGGCTCTGCTGTGCCCCACCGCAGAGGTGCCTCGTGCCCCCACGGGGAGCCCGTGCCACGGCCCGGGGCCGTGTCTGCCCAAGGCTGGAGCAAACGCTCACTGCAGGCAGCAATCCCCTTGCTGTGCCAGGGCGAGGGCGGGGAGCCTCTGCCACGGCCAAGGCCCCTGCGTGTCACTTGGGACACTCCTCCCTCCCTCCCTAAAGGCACAATCCTTTAGGGACAAGTGAAGCTCCTTTGGGAGCCCTTGGGGATGGCAAACTATCCTATGGCTGAGCTGAGCGCAGCAGCGCCCTAACAATCTTCTTCAGCTTTCCTTCAGCTTCCTCCTTGCCTTTATTCCTCTATTCCTTTATTCCCTTTATTCCTTTATTCCCTTCATTCCTTTATTCCCTTTATTTCTTTATTCCCTCTATTCCCCTGGGTTGTCGGCCATGTGGTGGGAAAGAAACCCCCTGGATGGAGATGTCTCTGCATTCCAGGAGTGGTTTTTTCTCAGGCTTTTTTTCCTGCCTGAGTGGATGTGAGATCATTGCCTGGCTGTAAGGAAATGGCTGTTCAAGATGTGTTCATCATTCCTGGAGGGTTCCCTTGGAAAAGGTGCGTGGCCCTACACATTGATCCGGGGGAATTTTCCTACTTTGTCCCCTCTCCCCCACGTCCCTACCAGAATTCAGAAACGATCCCGATTTTTACTGAATCTGGTGGACCATTCAAGCTGTTAGCCACGGGGCCCCGTGTTTGTGTGGGGTGGAGCAGATGTGCTGAGCATCCTGAGAGAGAAGCTGGGGTCACTCCAGGACCAGGTACTCTAGAACAGTGTTTTGTTAGCATGTCAAGGGGCGGATGCTGCTCGAGCAGTCGTGTCCCCCTGAGCTGGTGGTTCTGTGCTGTACTTGGGTCATTGCCTCTCTCCCAGGCAGAGAGGAGTGGGCAAGTAGCAAACCAAGCAGTGCAACTTGTAATTAAGCCTCTGCTGTGTTTACATGTTTCTTAATTCGTCGTCTTTTCAATGGCTGTATTTTAAAACTTGGGTTTTTTTGTCTCTCTAATTAAAAAGAGTCAGCCCTGGCTGTCAAATGCTGTGCATGAGTTTGTCTGATGTTTTATATTGTGTCGGGTTTTTTCCTGTGATATGAAGAAATTTTTCTTTAAAAGTGCCACCATGAGCAGCTCTCCAAACATGCTGGAGGAGTTTTTCCTTTGTTATCTTCATAAATCCTTGGTCTTTCTTTGAGCTGTGTCACTGCTTGGCAGCTGTGCTGGTGGAGGACCCATGTGGCTTAAAAATTAGCTGGCTGGCTTTATTTTCTTTCATTTCCCTGATGTCAGAACTAAAATAACATGGGAACTTCAGTACCTGCAGGAAGTTCACTATGATCTGCTTGGTGTATCCACCTCCAGAGAGACTGTTTACAACAGCCTGCAGTGACAGGACGAGGGGGAAAGGCTTCAAACTGAGAGAGAGTCGTTTAGATGGGATGTTGGGAGGAAATTCTTCCCTGAGGGTGGTGAGGCCATGGCACAGCTGTGGCTGGCACGTCCCTGGAAGTGTCCAAAGCCAGGCTGGACAGAGCTTGGAGCAACCTGGGCTAGTGGAAGGTGTCCCTGCCCATGGCAGGGGGTGGAACGAGATGATTTTAAGGTCTCTTCCAACCCAGGCTATTCAATGATTCCTAATTTGCTGTTTCAAGACAGAACTCAGGGATTCCTTCCTGCAGAAAAACGTCCCTCTGCAGTACATGGAGCTTCACTAGACCCCAAACTAAACAAAGGGGACGTACCTATTTCTTCCTCAAGAGATAATTTGCGGATTTTCCTACTACTGAAATCCAAGTAGCCGCAGTTGATTCCAAAAGGCTTTATTTATTGAAAAAATAAGCAAAATTAACAGTGTTGGGGAAGGGACGTGTGGCTGCAGATCCTGTGCGGGCACGTTCGTGGTGCTTGAGCAGGTGAACTTGAGAGTTGTGCTGGTGGAGGAGGAGCCATCAGCGGGCTGAGTGGGAGTTGTGCTGCTTCAATGTGGCTTTTCCTCTTCCAGGCTCAAGACAAAATCAAACTCCTCTGTGGTAAGGAAGGAAAAACCTTAAGTGAAACTTCCAGCTCGTCTGACAGAGGGAATCAAGAGTCCCGGGAGGTTCTCACCTTGTGTCAGGGGTTGGATGGACAGACGTTGCCTGGTGAAGAGCATCATGTCCTTGAGGGGCCCCCCATCTGCTTTGTGTGCCAGGTGGTGAGCCTTGATCTCCGACAGGGGGATGAAGCGCTTGGTCATCCTCACGAACTGCACATCCACCTGGGAAGGGAGGGCAGCACAGGAGCACGTTGGACAAGGACGCAGCCCCCAGAGAGCCCATAAAATCTTTGAGGGGTAAAGATTTAGAACCGAAGCAAGTGACTGATGTGGAACAGCCTGGAAGCTTTGCTTTGCTCAAGGCGAAAAGAACTTCCCAGTATTTCTGGCAGGTGATTTGTTGGCACTGTGCACCAGCAAGGTGCGTTCATGTCACAAACAATACAAAATTCAGGTGTGGGATGTAGCCAGCCCAGGGACACTCCCTTCCCTTCCCTACAATTTTATGTGCCTCAAAGCTACAGCTTTGTTAGCTGTGCACTGACAGTGGTTCTTAGTTCATTTTCCTAACTTGGGGTTCTGCCATGCGTGGAGGCCAGCTCTGCAGCCAAGATTTGAAAATGAAGGGAGCCCAGCTCTGCAGCCAAGATCTGAAAATTTAGAGAGACATTTTGGCAGCCTTCTGGAAGGGATAGGGGAAAAAGCAGAGGAAAAGGATTGAATTTTCTCTTGAGAGAGTAGAAGGCAGCTAGGCCAGGCCAGAAGCTTAAGATTTTCAATATGATGCAGAGAGCCTTCTCCCTTCTCCTGGCTTGCACGCGGAGCTTGAACAGCTGTATATAATACAGTACATTACCATGGACCATTTGGGGTTCTCTTTTCTGCTGGTGGAGTCATAATGAGGATCCTTCTGATCAAACTGTGTGTGATCAGGGTACGCCTCCTTTACGATCTGAAACAGAAGGGGAGAAGAAAGTTTCCATCAGTTCAAAACCCCTGTCAGCAAAGGGCACGAGATGTGACAAGGAACAATCCTGGTGCAAAGATCAGCCTCGCCTTCCCTGAGCTCCATTCTAACAGCTTGCTTTACATTTCTTGGGTGCAAGTGCAGGACAGTGAGAGCAGCATCACCTGCTGGAGATCCGTGTGGAAGGAAATGCAGCAGAGGAGAACTGGGTAGCTGATGACGATCTTTGTGACAAGTTCTCTAAAAGAAAAAGCTGTTCTGTGCCCTGGGTTTATTCTGCCTTGTGGGCTCTGCTGACTAGAATGTAGTGAGTCAGACTGGAATCAGCGTGTGGAACAACACTTGGCTTGGCTGGGAGTGCCCTGAAATGTCAGCAGGAAAACAGCACAGTTTGGTTCCATCTCTCTGGGGACATGGCTGAGTCAGCCCCGTAGTGGTGAGCTGAGGTGTCCTGGGCTCATTCCCTGCTCTCGCTGGACAACTCCTGCACTCTTTGGTGCTGAGACACAAACAGTGAGTGAGCTGTTTGGTAATCCCTTCGTTGTCATGTCTTCCCTCTCCCCAAAACACAGACACTCACCTTGACAAGGGCCACAATGCCAGGCTCTTTGCAGTTACTGTGGTAGAAGAAGGCCTGCTGCCCAAGTTTCATGGATCTCAGGAAATTTCTTGCCTGTCAGGAGTAAACAAGAGGCTTTCAGCTCTTTCCATCAAGCTCTCAGGGCTTCATTATAAGCAGCCAAGAGCAGGAACCAAGAAGAGGAGAGGTAGATGTGTTTCAGAATTACTCAGATAGTGTTTCCTACAGTTGTCATAGAGATGTTTTTGTGTTGGAACGAAATTAAGCAAAAACAAGGCTGAAGAGCAAGATCCTGTTGGTCAGAAAGTGAGAATTCCACAGCTCAGCCACCCTTGCCCAGGAGAGTTGTCAACAACTCCGAGCAGATCATGTGTAGGGGGATAGGGAATCCTGTATAGTGCAGGGGTCATACACAGCAGGGGAACACACGTGGAATTCCTTTGGAACAGAAAGCTGTACCCTGACAGAGGATTTGGGTAATTACAGACTTGCTGTAAGGTATCAAAGGTTGGTCTAAGCAAAAGAAAAGCTGAATGATTTGACAAAAGACTCCCCAGCCTGAATTTACCTCTGACCTAGAGGCCACCAAGCAGGAGCTGACTTCAGGTCCCTGCCAAAATGCACCTGTATGAACAGGCAGAGTGCCCCCAAAGGAAATGCTTCAGGCACAGGCACAAGCTGTGGGCAGAGCCACCTTCTTCCTGCCGCTATTTCAGTGCCCCAGGTGCTTCCTACCTGGTAGTTCCTTACTCCATCCCAGCAGGTTGTCTGATTAGGCTGAGCTTTCAAGTCATCAACACTGAACTGCCAAATGAAATGAAAATAAAGATTCATTCAGGAGGTTTCTGATCTTCACGGTGTCATTGCACTGAGCCTAAGCATTTGTTGCTAGCAGCTCCTTCAATTATAGCACAAACTCGGCACAATTTTTATCTCCCACGGGGCCGGCAGAAAAACCTTTACAAAGCAGCAGTGTAAAGGCAGAGTCTGAAAGAGATGCTGCTCCTGTGACCAACAGCCAAGCATCCTGAGGAGCTGATTTCTGCTTGTTAATATTACATGTATGAAACCCCAAGGTTGTCACCTTGGACAAGAACATTTTGTTTTTCTGTTTCCAGGAGGACAGATGGGTTTTGAGAAGAATAAACAATCTGAGTTGCCTGACGCTGTCCCTCAGCATCTGGGCACTAGAGCTGGGCAGGAGTGACCCTGCTGCTGTCCTTTGCTGAGTGAGGGGGTGTCAGTGCTTACCTTCACATCCACCCCCTTCTCCAGCCTGCTCTCAGGTTCTGATTTCAGCAGCCAGTGACAATATGTGATCTTGCTTTCCTCCCCACCAGACTCAGATTCTTTTTTCTTCCAGTTCTTCCACCCTGACTTGGAGCTCCCAGCTGGAGGTTTTGCAGACTTCCCTTCTTCCTCCTTATCCGAAGTCTCCTCCTCGGTTTTGGCAATTTTAGCATCAGGCTCTTTTTTATCTTAAAAGACATTGAGATAAAAACACATTTTGTTTCAAAATATATTTTTAGTAGTCCAAGCTGGTTTCACACATCTGACTGCAGCAGGAGTTTGGGGCACCCCAGGTGCTCTGGGTAAGGTAGCAGCATTACGCACCAATGATTCTGAGTATTTCTAATTTGCATCTGAAATAAGGATATTCTTGTGTGTGCAAAGATGTAGCTTAATACTCACAGTTAGTAATAAAAAAACCTCAGGATAGCCCGTGTTTGCCCACATGAAGTGTAGTTGAATTTTTTTGATTAATTGCTGAGAAATCAGCTGCAGGCAATGAAGTAGCTTTAGGTGAAGCTGGTGAGAAAGAGGAACATTCACCAAGCAGACCAAACTATTTCAATTCCTGCAGGATCTGGAAATCTTAGCTTAACCTCCACTGAGCTACCTGTTCAGAAGGGATCCATATTCTTTGTTTCTTCAGGACACAGACAAAAAACCCCAATGATTAAGAAGTGGTTAAAGGATAAAAGGATGGTTATTTGCTAGAGTGGATCAAGTAGATGAGTGGCACAGATGAGCCAACTGTGAAATTTTTTCATCCTGTACTTTAAACACCACATCATGATGCCAGTGCAATGTTCTTGCTTTTTGTTTTTGCAGCTGGTACCACATCAGCTCCCGGCACTGCACTGGGTGTGCTCTGACTGACAACTCTGCCGTGCAGGACCCGAAAGCTCTGCCTAAATGGGCCTGAACTCCATTTCCTAAACCCCTTGTGCTGAGAATACATCACTGTCCTTATCACAGGCCCAGCAGACTTGTCTCAGTCACGCCTGGGCGCTCGGCTCACTCGGCTCAGGAAATGCTGTCTGTAAGACACGGCCTGTGAAAGACAGACGGTTAATACGGCTGTCTGTACTTTCACTATAGCCTGGAACCGCAAATGAGAGATGCCAAATCAGTCAGGATGTCAGCACAGACCTGCTACTGCTCCTTTGTCTCTCTTTCTGCTCGGCCAAGGCATCTCCGGTCTCTCTGAATCCTCTCCTCTTCACTGGGAAGCACCTGATGGACGAGAGGAGGAGGAGGAATTACTGCTCCCTCAGGCAACTGAAAGCAACTAGAGATGGCCGAGGCGGAGAGCAAATAAATCTCTCCCTGAGCTCAGGCACTTCCTCTATCAGCGTGAACGCTGGCAGGGCTCGGGGACCGCACCCTGGAGCGCTGACGGACACCGGCAGCGGGGCTGCATTCCCGCTGCGCGCCGGGGCAGCCGCCGTGGCCGGAGCGCGGCCGCTCTCCGCCGTGCCAGAGGGGCAGCGCCGGGCACCAGGGAGCCGTGCTGGCCCGCAGGGCTCAGCCCAGCCTCGCCCCGGCTCCCCGGCTCTGCCCGCTGCTGGCTGTGCTCACCCGAGCCCCCTGGGGAAGGGCTCCTCTCTGCACGGCCGAAGCCACCTGGGCGCCCGTGGGGGCCGGGGGGGCTGCGCC
>WBMY01002311.1:234669-298147 GCA_013397315.1 Donacobius atricapilla | reverse complement strand
GGGCGGCGGGGGTGGGCGCGGGGCGGGGGTCGCTGCCCCGCCGGGCGCAGGCCCCGCCGCCCGGAGCGGGGTTGGCTGCGGGGGAACTGCGCATGGATGGATGGATGGATGGATGGATGGATGGATGGATGGATGGAATCGGCGGCGTCGGTGGAGGGGAGAAGGGTTATTAGCATAATTAAGGTAATTAGCGCCCGTGCCTCCTGCGCGCTGCCCGGGAGTTAACGGGCGGGAGGCAGGCTCGGCAGAATCCCGTCTCTCCCGGTCCGAGACCTCCGCTCCCATCATTCCCGCGGCGGAACGGGAGCGTGGGAAGGAGCGCGGCCAGCGGCGCAGCCGCCGTGCCGGAATGATGCACAGCTTTAAATAAAGGTTGCACCTGATAGCCGCGGCCCTTGCCCATGGCCGAGAGGGGCGGCGGAGGAACGCCCCGCTGCCATCGGTCCGGTTCCCTGCTGGGCTCATGCTGCCCTGCCGACCTTGGCTCGGGGGAGCCTTGACATCATCCAGCGCTGATGGATGATGCACTTGGCGAATCAATCGCTGCGGCGGCTCTGACCCAGCTCCGGGGCTCCCGCAGCGTTGTTTCCCTCTCTCCAGCCTGTCCTGGGGCTGGCTCTCCCTGCTCCGTGTCCCCAGAGCAGTGTGGTACCCATGGCCCGTGGCTGCCAGTCTAACCCTCTTATCCTCCCTCTGCTGGGCCTCTTTCACGCTCCAGCCCAGTAGCTGTTCCTCTGTAGCCCACCAGTAGTAGCAAGACGTTGTTTAAGGTTCTAGCTTGACTCTCACGTGGTTTAAGTCACATTCATTTTGGGTATGATGCTCCTTCCCAGCAGAACATATCCCATGTTTGTGGCTTCCAGGTGACAGAAACTCTTCAGTCCCTCGGAGTGACGTGCTGGAGAACACATGGAGATACACATGGATATGTATGGAGATGTAATACAGTTATTTATTGCCAGCTGGAAGTTTTATAACAGGTTCTTAAAATCATAGTTGGAAGTAAACCTGATCCTCAGAGCTATGGAAAAGCTTTAATAAATCTTTGCATAATTAGGAGCAAAATTCTTGCACAGCTGGCCTTGGGTTTGTGCCACCTGGGTTCTTAGGGAGGATTATTGCAAACTGATACCTGATGGAGGCGCAGAATCTCTCTCCTGTAAGAGTGTCTCCACAACCCCCTGTGTGCAGAATAACCCCCTGTGTGCAGAATTAACTGTTGTCCAGAACACCTCAGCCACGGTCAGTGAGCACGGGGGCTGTGCAGGGCAGCGAGCTGAGAGCCAGAGCAGCGCAGAGCTTTCACTTTCCCCTGGCCAGAGGAAGCCCAGAATAAACAGCAAAGCCCTCGGAGGTCTCAGTGGAGCTTAGGGATTAGCAGCAAAGTCCCTTGTCCTCTGAAGCACGTCCTTGAGCATGAACAAAGAACTTAATGGCTTTTCCCCCTGGTTTGGCTGTTTGCTTTTCCACCAGCTTTTTCTCCCAACTGGTCAGGATTCGGGGTGGTTGAACACCAAAGGTAAATCTCTCTTGCAGAGATGACTTCAGCCGCATTTGTGTTTCACAGGCATGGACGGCGTGCCTCTTTGGTTCAGGAATCAGCTGGGACTTCCCATGTTTTGTATTTTGCACTTCAAATTCCACCTTACAAGGGCTTATTCCATTTTACTGGACTAACTCGTCCAATCCAACTTCAGAGTCTCGGCTCTGGGGTTAGTTGGTAATGGAATGGTTGGTTTGGGGGTTTTCTTTGCAAAAGAGACTTCCCTGAAGAAGGAATGAAGTCACAGAATCATGGAATCCTAGAATTTGGGTCAGAAAGGATATTAAAGATGACCCAGTCCCACCCCCTGCCACGGCCAGGGACACCTTCCACTATCCCAGGTTGCTCCAAGCCCCATCCAGCCTGGCCTGGAACACTCCCAGGTTGACAAAGAAGGCCAGGAACCTTTAACAAAGTAAAAAAAAAAACAAAAACCCCAAAAAACCCAACTCGTTCTGTCATTATAGAAGTGAGAGGGAAAAAATCTACTGGGAGCTATAAATTGCTCTCAGGAGGAATTACAGAGCCCAGGTACACTTTAAACTCTGGCAGTCCAGCTCAGGCTAACAGGATGAAGCTCTGCTGAGTCACAGAAATGTTTCTTCCTGAGGCTACTTGAGCAGATCCTAATGTGAAATGTGGGTTTTGGGAGATTGAGGATAATGTGTTGAAAATCTTGGAAGCCTGGGAACTTCCTACCAGCCCTTCTTGGGGAGAAAAAGCACCAGGGCTGGGGAGTTTTAAAGTAGGAAATTTGATGGGAATGTGCCAGGTTAGTTGTGCCTGGGATTAAGAAGATGAGCTTAAGTGATTAGTTTATTTTTATCTGGCTGTGTGTACTTCCTGAGCACAGCCTTCCAGCAGCACTTCTGTGTGCAGGGGTAATTTAGGGCTCTACCTAACTCAGGAACAACCTGGAAACTCTTTTCCAACCTAATCTTTAAAAATTGGAGTTTCGCATCTCCAGACCCCTTTGAGCTTTCCACCTCTTGCTCTCCACTTAAATTAGATGTAGATGTAACTGCTGGTTTGGTTTGCCAAAGTTTCAATCTGTAATTTAGCAGCATGGAGGGCCAGGTGGCCGTGGGGTGTCCTGTTTGGGGCTTGAGAACTTTCCCCTGCTGCTGAAATTCGTAGCAATTCCTTGGAAGCAATGCTGCCATTTCCCAGCCTCGTGTCATCATTCTCTGGCTGTGTTGCTCACGTAGATTGAGCATTTTCAGTCCCGTTCTTACTCAGGCAGTCACGCTTTAAATGTGGCAGATTGGCGTTCTGTACTCATTTCTCCACCTGAGCTGCACCATCACCCTGAGCTGTTGTTATCACCCCACCTGCTGATACAGCGCTCTCCGTGCTCAGCGCTGCTTCTGTGGATCCTGGACAATCAGGGTGGGTCTCGCTGACCAGAGGCAGTGAATATCTCATCTGGCTTCCTTTTCCAGGTATTACCCCTGCCTGCTGCCGGCTGTTTCAGAGCCCTGTGAGAATGCTGTGCTACTCAGGTACCCTCTGAGCTTGTCAGCCAGCCCGTGCAGTACCCTGCCAGCCTTAGATTTAGCTCCTCGTAGTCCCCCTGTCCCGTCAGAGGGCGGGCAGGCTGCTGGTTAGCAGTCCCTGTCAGCCACGAGCTCTGAGCATCCTCACCCTCTGCTAACAGCTGCTTTACACACAGCCTAGGCAGCAGCTGCAGGCTTAGCTGGTGCTCTCCTCTCTCACTGTGATGTTTCTCCCAAACTTTGCGCGGGTCATTCCTGCTTTCTGGAGCTGGGAATTCATTCCTCGCATCGGGCTCTGATAAGGAACAAGCTGCCTTTGTCTGACTCTCTGTGTGTTCAGAGCTGTGCCACTGGGGTGGGCTGATGGAGGCGGTGACACTGCTCTGTGTTTTGTTCATAAAATGGGGTTTTGGTTCAGCCAGAGTGAGCTGGGGACTTGCAAGGCCATGAGTAGTGCAGGAACTGGTCTGAGAGGAGCTGTGACAGCAGGAGTGCTCACCCTGGTAAGTGCTGAGGAGCTGATGGCCCCGTGGCCCTGGTTCTTTTGGCAAGTAACATTTTCAGGATTAATTTAAGCAGTGGTGTGGGCAGAGGTAAGTTTGTGGTGGCAGCTGATTTAGTCTCTCCTGGTGATGAATGTAATCCAGGGGGTTCAGTAAATTGAGGAAAAGGTTCTCTGTTCACAGGGAACAGGTGAAGGGGTTTTATTTTTTCCATGCTTTGAGTTGGAAGATACCAGAGCCCCCAAGACATTCGGGGTGGCCAGGATGAGATGCAGCTGCTGTGGGAGCATGGATCTGGAAATCAGCCATGTGCCCTCCTACTGCAAGGCAGGGAGATGCTGAATTCCATGAATTAGGGAAGTGTTTGTGAGTGCTGGGAGTGAAAACTTGATTTCACTCCCATCCATGATTTCAGCAGGTGAGTTTCATGCTCCGTGCCTGAGCAGTGAGTTGTAGAGCGTGGCACAGTGGCTTTGGGGGTTCAGGGGGGAAGCAGCCATGAAAATGGATTCAAATCTACATTTGGGAAGCTCTCCCAGCTGGCTTAGAGCCTTCTGAACAATCTCTGCGCTCTGTAGGACCGAGAGTTTGGCTTGCTTGAGAAGCAGGAAGGTCAGAGCTGGTCCTGCGGGGTGAGGCGGAACGAGGAGGACACATTCCCTCCCCAGGACTGGCTGCTCACACCTCTCCTCTTCTCTGCCAGGTTTAACTGGAGCGAGCTGACCCCTCTGGGGCTGTGGGGGAGGACCCTGGGCTTGCAGACAGAGGACTCCCAGTTCCTGCTGGAGGGGATGCCCTTCCGCATTTTCGGGGGCTCCATGCACTACTTCCGAGTGCCCCGCGAGTACTGGGAGGATCGGATGCTGAAGATGAGAGCGTGTGGCCTCAACACCCTCACCACGTAAGTGCGCTCCCTGCCCAGCCCCTCCCCTGTCCCTCACCTGGGGAACTTGGTCCTTGACTCCAGCGGGCCATTGCAAGGTCCTTCCACGCTTCTTAGTGTGGGCAAAGACGCAGGAAAGGAGTAGTGGTGTAGCAGGGCATTTCCACACCCGAGTAAGTGATTCTCTTTGAGGAGGAAAGTTTGGGTTCACCTCTGGAGATAAAAGGAAACCAAACCAGATCTTCTGTGCCGTTCTCATCAGGATGGGCTCAGTGCCAGCATAGGAGCACCTCTTGGGCTTTGGAAATGTTTCTCGAAACCTGGAGCTGTTTCTGTTGGCAGCAAGCCGGATTGTCCCTCCTTGATTGTTGCGTAGATAAGGAGCACAGAGGTGCTCAAGCGCTTTTGGGGGTGTTTTAGCAGGGTGGGAGTGGCTTCTCTGACACCTGTGCTCACTTTTGCTTTTTGTTTCTGTATTGTTATTTTCTCATTTATTAACACCTTTGGCTTTACAAAACACACCCAAGGAACCCTCTCACAATATTTTTAAGCCACCCTGAGAGGTTGCAGATAACCCTCAGGAGCTGATACATCTTCAGGGGCTCACTACACTCTGGCCAGGTGTAAGTCTCTGTCATAGTGGGGCCTCAGGTTTTCTTTGAGCATCCCGGACCTCATCCTTCACCTGCACTGCCCTCTGTGCTCTGTATGACTGCCCTCGCCCTGCCTTTCAGGTACGTGCCGTGGAACCTGCACGAAAAGGAAAGAGGGAAGTTTGACTTCAGTGAAAACCTGGATCTAAGGTATGTGGTATGAAATACTCCTGTTCGAGGGCAGGGGGTGTGTGGTGTTTGGGTGAAGATGTTATTTCCAGATGTGCCTTGGTCAGGCAGTGGAGACTCGTTCCTTCCCCTGCCTTCTGGAGTCCTGGAGACTTAATCAGTTTAGCACTAATCCAGTATAGCTGCTTCATCAAGCAATTCCCTTCTGCTTTGCTACCTAAATTCAATGGTGATTGGAGTATTGGGAGAGGGGGTTCTGCAGGCAGACAATAATTCCTCTGTCTGGATCCCCAGGGCCTTCCTTTCCCTGGCAGCTAAAAATGGACTGTGGGTGATCCTGCGCCCTGGGCCTTACATCTGCTCGGAATGGGACCTCGGGGGTCTGCCCAGGTGAGTGTGGAAATTGTTCAGGGAAGCTTTAGGGACAAACAAACCCCAAGCTCCTGATCACACAGTCGAAGCTCCTTCAAAGGAATTGCTTTGGAATGGCTGGCAGCCTGATGGGGACATTTATTTTCAGTGTCCCCAAAGCAGGTGAATGCTCATTATCTTATGGAGCTCTTCAAAATTTTTTTTTTGAGTGTTTAAAACAATAATAATGGTTTCATGGTATAATGGTTACAGCAAGATAATAGGATTGGGGGAACCCATCTTGCTGTTGCACCTTGACTCTGCATAACATGAGCAGGATTTGCAGCTTGATGCAAGATTTTGCTTCACCTCAGCTCCATTTTAAAAGTCCTGCTAGAAACCTGCATTATATGGCTGGCAGTAATGAGACCCCACAGCTCCTCCAGCCTGGTGTTGTGCTTTCCCCTGAAGAACGCAGCTGGAGGAGGCTCTGGGAGCACTGGGACTTGCCTGGCTCCTGGGTGGAGCCAGTGCCCGGTTACCACTTGTTTTCCTTACCTGCACAGACCTCACTGGAGATACTCTGGGATTATTTTTTTAACTTTTCACTTTGGCATCAGAGTTCAGGTGTCAGGGACTTAGTGCTGAGAGCAGAGCTCCTCATGACCAGAGGCAGAAGCCGCCTCCACATTAGAGAGTAGAGATTATTATCTGTTGTCAGTCGTTGTCACATCACCCACGTGTTGTTTTTTTTTTATCAGACAGATAAAAAATTCTAATGAAGAGCAACAGTGCTATTCTTGTTTTCCAGCTAAAGAGGAGATGATTTTTTTTTAAGTCCACAAAGCCACATTTAGCAAAGAGTTGAGTCTTTCAGATCTTTGGAAGGATATTAGTTAAGGCCTAATTTTGCAGAGAAAATGAAGATACAGGTTCGTTCCCCTTAAATTGTTGCAGCATTATATTGTTCTGCACTTCAGCAAATTGCCCTTTTTTACAGAACCCAGCTTTGTGAATCAGCAGTAGAAACAGTGGAAACAATTAGAGAAGTCTTTGTTTTGAGAAAGGATTGGGATTTTTTGAAGGAGCACTTGGTTGTAGAGTGCCCTTAGGAATGCAGGGAATTCACTTGAGAGCGATAAGATTAATCCTTGAAATGTTATCGGGAGAGGTGACGAAATGAGTTTAGGCCTGAAGTGCAGAACGAAGAGAAGAGGAAGAGATTGGGAATTGGAGCCTGGATTTATTCACCAGTGAGTGGTGGACACGTGGTGCCATTCGCAGCTCGGGTGTCTGCGGCTCCGCCAGGTGACACCAGCCATCCCTGCCCGGGTCTGACTTGATGGCAGCGGGTGAAATTCCTCTGCTTGACTGGACAGGAGTCTCTAACACATTCCCCCTCCTGCTTTTCCCAGCTGGCTGCTGCAGGACCCCGAGATGCAGCTGAGGACGACGTACAAGGGCTTCACAGAAGCTGTGGACGCCTATTTTGATCGCCTGATGCGTGTTGTTGTCCCTCTGCAGGCAAGCATTGTCAGATTGTGCTCTCTTTTGACCCAGAGATGGGGCAGCTGGGAGGCATTTTAAAAGCTTTTATTCCATTTTCAGTCTCATGTGAAGGGTGAGACAGTACAGATGTTATAATTTACACTGTCACAATCAGAAGCTAACTATTTCTTAATTACAATACATTATAAGCATTTCTTGGGCTATCAGCTTTTGCCACGCAATGCTGTAAATGCTTTAAAGCCAATCATCTAAAATTACCCCTCATGGGTCTCACTACAATGCATCTTTCATGGTTCTATTTCTTCAAAGTATCTAGCCTTATCTGCAAGGCCATCCTGTGAAACTTGCTTCTGGTTCCATTTCTCTCTCAACAATATCCATCCTATTCCGTGGCATTTCCAAGTCAGCATTTCTTATCTCGCTGTTTGCACCCAGATGCAGACTGTGTGAGCCTTCTGTCAAGCCTTAAAAATTCTCTACAGATGCATTTCCCATAGAGCAGGATGCTTGTCCCTGTGCAGGGGTGGGGATGGCTGTGGTCCCTGTGCTTAGGAATCATGGTGAACACCTTCTTTCTCCCTTTTTGTCCCCCACAGTACAAGAAAGGAGGTCCCATCATTGCAGTGCAGGTGGAGAACGAATACGGTTCCTATGCCAAAGACCCGAACTACATGACCTATGTCAAAATGGTAACGGTGGCACTTTTACTTCCTTCTGTGTCAATCTCTCTCATAAATCACCTTCCTTGCAGTGCTTTCTTTTTTCTGTATAACTTTTGAGCGCGGTTTGAGAGACCCTTGAAAGCACCAGCTGCATTTACCTTGGATGTTTCCATGAGGAGTGGAAGAGTTGGCACATGACCCTCTCACTGTTGATAAATATCTTCCAGGGAAGAGGGTGCTAGGGAGCTGGGGATGTCTGTGTTGCAGAGCTGGCCTTGCAGAAGCGCTCACCTGCGGGTCCTGCTTTGCCTCTCCTAGATGATATTTGATAAAGGTTTCCCTTCGCTGACTTTCCTGGGAGGAAAGCTGATGGGAACAAGTCACCAGCACGCTCCTAGACTTGTGTAATCTGGGGCTCAGCTTCGGGCAGGTTAATTTGCCTAATGCCTCCCTTACCCCTGTCAAAAAGAGATTAAGCTGTGCCCTGGCTGCTCTGAGTCAGTGGTAAGGAGCTGGCCCGTGCCCAGGGAGGCTGGATTATCCTGGTGGATCTCACAGCATTCTGACCTGTTTGTTTGCCCCCAGCACCAGTGCAGGGCGGGCAGATAATGAGATCTGCAGTGTGTCTCACAGGGTTTGTTGTTTCATTTCTTCTCAGTGGACGTGTAAAGGTCTCGCTGCACTTCAGGGCGGTCACCCATCCAGTCTTGCTCTTGTGCCACAGGATTAGGGGATCCTTCTGAAACCTGTTGGGTACCCCAGCTGCACCCTGAGCACCCTGAGGCTCAGGGTGTCCCATTGCTCAGGGTGTCCAGAGGCTCCTCAAACAAATAAATCCATGGCAGGGCTGCTGATGTCCTTAGGGCTGTGCCAGCTCCTGCACCGACCCCATCTCATGCCATGATTTAACTCTGTTTACGAGGTTAAATATGAGGTGTGTATACAAACAAATAAGGGATAAACCAAGCAAGTGGTTTTCAGAACTCCAAATGAAGGGGGCACAGAGACTCTGGGGGTCTGAGCAGCCTGCAGGCCTGGCCTTGCTTTTCATGGCTCAGGGAGGAAAGAGCTGCTGCTGTTTCAGACTTGTCAGGACAGAGTCCCCTGCCAGGCCTGTGGGTGTATTTTTGCAGTGCTGTTTCATCATGTTCTGGGATTGCGTGCAGTCTGCATCTGAGGCAGTACAGAATAGTGGTTAGAGATGGAAAAGTGGGAAAGCAGGATTTGCAGGGCTTTGTTTTTGGTTGGAGAGGGATCTAATGTGAGGTGGGGCTCCGAGTCTTTGTTCTGGTTTGTGGCAAGGTGATTAATCCCCATCTCGCACCTATGTCCAAGATGCATCTTCCTGGAATTAATAAACTCGTTAAAAACACCCACAGCTCACGCAAATCCCTGTGCTTACCTCACTTTTTTGGGTGCAATGCCTTTGCCTTCCTAAAAGTGAAAGGATGTATTGACATGCCCTTTCCCTCACAGAACTGAGTTTCTATTCCTGCTTCTCGGCTGCACTCTGGGAGGCATTTAATGTGTGGCAGCTCTGCTGTTCCTCCATTTTGCATTTGCACTCAAAAGGAGGGGAAGCAATTTAGCATTAATGCAAAGAATTACCTTAGTAAAATTGGTTAGAAATTCCAGTTCCCTCAGCAGCTGAAATCTGTCGGAATTCAGCATCTGCTCAGGTATAAATCTGGTGGTGATGGGTTGATGAAGTCCCCACGGTGCCCTAGCTCTGGGCTGGGTTTGTCTGTAGGCTCTGTGTTGCAATGTTTCTCTAATGCAGACACTGTGCCATGCCCAGGTCTGCTCTTTGTGCAGGCAGGGACAATAAACAAAGGGCTTTATCACATTTCACAATTAGTAATTTAGACTGAAGATACTGAAGCCTTGTTCTCAGAGCTCCTGGGAGCTGGAGGAGTGAGTTCCAGTGCAGGTACGGTGAAATGAGTGGTTAATTAACAACTAAGGTTTTCTGATCTCTCCTCCAAACATCAACCACTGTTCTGTTAAGAACCAGCTGCAAGAGCACAATCCTGATAGAAGGAACCTTGTGTGTGCAGGTGGATTTTGAAACCTTAGAGTGCTCTTTCCTCTAGTGCTGTAATATTGAGGAGCCACTAAATTCATGGATCTTTGAAAAACATTCGTACCTGAGCTGTCCTGTGATGGTGTTCCTTGGAAAATCAGCTCTTTCCTCTTTTGAGCTTCCACTGTCAGGCAGTCAGGAAGCCTGAGCTGCTTTTCCTTTCCTCCTTCCACCTGGATCCCTCTCTGGATGAAAGCAGTGACGCTATTTATTACACTGATCTCAGAAGCTCAAATCCTGAAGTTGGATGCATCAGTGAGAAACCAACCCAGCTTTTTAAAACAAAACAAGATTTTTCCAGTTGTCTGTAAGCTGGGAAAAGTAGGGAAGCTTCAGGAGGAATGGGAGGTGCCCCAGGGGTAACATTTCATTACAAGGCGCTGTCAGCTGCAGGCTATCCCCACAGAAGGTGAGGCTGTAGTGCTTGAATATCCTGGGAAATGCTAAACTCTGTTAACACCACGGCTTCTGCTCTTTTTAACCTAGGCCCTGTTAAACAGAGGGATTGTGGAGCTGCTGATGACCTCAGACAACAAGAATGGGCTGTCCTTTGGCTTGGTGGAAGGAGGTGAGTGCTTGTGGAGCTGAGGGAAGGCTGTGATCTCTGGGGATGTGGCTTTGGGAGGAGATCAGGACTTCAGTTCATCCTCTGCACCCCCTGGGTGTGTTCTCTTTGTGGTCAGAGGGACCCCTTGGTGGATGGTGCAGCCAGGACAAACCCAGACCCTTCCCAGGAAGGTTTGGAGTGGTTTATTTTCCACATAAAGTGTGACGCTGCATGAAGGGTTGGGCGTCTGTACTCCCCGCTGAGTCAAGAGATGGCAGCACCCAGCATTTCTTAATGTTTCACCAGGCTACAAGGCTGAAAATGCTGCTTATTGCTTCATTTCAGTATGTATTAAACAAGTTCCTCAGCAATTACTAACAGTAGTAACTCGTTCCTGAGGTAGACACTTTGCAATTAAAAAGAGAAGAAAAAGAGGTCCATTAAGACCCTGATTTTGAATTTTACATTTAAGCAGTAAATTTAGCAATAGTTTGTAGGGCAGCATTATCTTCTCAGCAAGCTTATTTTGGGGTGTAAAACCTTAGGTGGGTAAAGGAGGGTGTCAGATGTGTAGAATGCAGAAGGATGCCCATTTCCCTTTTATAAGGTATAATTCTAGTAAGTTTTTTAAATGCTGCTTAGCACTCCCCTTTTTCCTGTGAAAAAAAGGAGGTGCAGCTGCTTGAGTTTCACTGAGCCTTAAATCGGACTGTTTGGGGCACTGATTCTCAGAATTCCAGGTGATTTCAGCTGGGATTTACTCTGTCCTTGGCCTTTGTCTCTCCTGAGTTCCTGCCAATTGCCCGAGGTGTAACTTCTCCCCCAAATTAGGTGTTTGCAGGGTACAGGCTTTGAGTGCTCCTGTTACCACTCAGTCATAAATAATGTTGAATTTCCAATCTCGGGCATGGAGATGATTAAAGGGAAAGACTTTCCCCTCCTTTTTTTCTCCTCCTTTTGCTTTTCCATGTCAGCACGAGAGGGATAAATTCATTAACTGAAGTCCTGGGCCTTCACCAGCACGGTGATGTTGTCTTTCGGATTTTCTCGGGTGTGCAGCAGTTTTCAGCTGTGACCACACAGAGTCACTCTCTGCCTGCCTCAGAGCTGTTGGGGAAGGGCTGCTGTGGAAATCCCTGCCTTGCCCTCATCTCCTGAGGGAATGTTTGCACCCTCAGAGCTCCTTCTGAGTTGTCTTTTCCGGCCTGTCCTGCTGGGAGCTCTTTTATCCCGATTTGCCTCGTGGGTGTCACAACAACCCGTTTGTTCGAGCCGAGGTGTCACTGAGCAGATGTGTGGGATAACCAGGGCTCCGAGCAGCAGGGAGGTGAGGAATGGGCCAAAGGAGAGGCAGGAATCACTCCCCGTCCCTGGCAGTGTCCGAGGCCAGGCTGCCCAGGGTTTGGATCAACCTGGGATAGTGGAAGGTGGCCCTGCCCTTCCAGGGGGTGGGATGAGCTTGAAGGTCCCTTGTCGCCCTGATTTTTTCAGCCTTCTCTTCTGTTCCACAGTTTCATGTTTTGGGTTCTTTCTCACGCTCTGGTCTGTAAACACAGCCAATGTTATTGTAGTTTCTAAGGAAGTTTTCATTCCTGATCTTAGAGCTATGGACAGCTGAGGGACAGTTGTCTTGATCAATGGGATGGGGAGAGGTGTCAACCTTCTCCCCCAATCCCTGGCCTTTGTAGAAATACTATATAATGAAGTCAGATTCTTTTAAATAAACTTAGTTTTTAGTTCATACCTTCTAATAAAAGTGTAAGTGTGTGTTTGTGTGTGTGTGACGAACTGTGTCAGTCCCTTCCATCCCAAACCAATCTGATTCCAAGAATCTCCAGCTGATCTGAGCTGACAAAGCCCTTCTGGGAGCTCATGGGTGACAAAGCCAAGGGAAATAATACAGGTTGGAGATCAGGAAAAAGTTTTTCATGGAAAGAATAATAATGTGTTGGAATGATCTGCCCAGGGCGGTGGGTGTGTTTAAAAAAGACTGGATGTGGCACTGGTGCCGTGGTTTAGTTGAGGTGTTAGGGCTGGGTTGGACTCGATGATCTTGGAGGTCTCTGCCAGCCTGGAGATTCTGTGAATTGTGTGAAAGCCTCTGCTGTCCCTCCAGGCTGCAGGACATGGTGGGATGCCTGGTGTGTGTGTGGGAAGAACATCCTGTGAGAAGGATAAATAAGGCTCTGGGGACTGCTTCTCTTTTCCATGGTGTGCTGTTAATCTTCATGAAGAGCAGAGCTGGGCATGTTCTCCTTCAGAACTGCCAGCTAACATATTACATCAGTGCTAAATCCACCTCTTATTTTGTTCTCCTTTCGTGTTTTCTGTGCTGAATTCTTCAGCTCAGTGCACTACATAGGTCAGCCTATTAAAATCAAGGTATAAATAGTGAGAAGTGAGCTTTTCCTTCTGTAAATATTCCGTTTGAAGTGCTCTGCGTGACACAACTGGGGCTGGGTTTGATACCAGCTCTCTTGTTAGGAGTCAATTTTTAATGCCGAATCACATCATCGCTGCTGCGCTGGCAGAGTTTGTCTGGGAGAAACATCAGCCTGACCGAGGGCTGGGAGATACAGGAATGGTTGAAATGGCTGCCAGGGGCTGGGACACTGATCCCAGATTAGTGTCTGCTGTCCTGCAGGAAGGTGTTCCCACTGCAGAGCCTGAGGAAGGGCAGAAGCACAGAGAATTCCTCCAGTGCCAGTTCTCTGTGCTTCTCTTATCCTGTGGTTGCTCTCGCTCTGCCCCACAGACATGACAAGCTGTGGGATATTGCCTGGGAAGGGATTCCTGCAGCTAAAGCCTGGGAGAGCAGCGTGGCTTCCAGGCAGGACTTTCTAATAAGTGTGCCTTCATGTGGTGCCTTTTAAGTGAGGATCTCCAAGAGCTTTACAGGCTCAAATGAGAGCTGCTGACACCCCAGGAGCTGCTCTGATGCTCGCTCTCTCTCTAATATCTCTGCACATTAGAGCTGAAAGATGCTCTGGGCTGAACGATCCCACTGTCTGCTGTGGTTCGCTTGGATTCTGCATACCGAGTGAGGGCTTTGATGGGGAACCTCTGAGGAGGTTGTTTTGGGGGTTCAGAAGGTGGTGCAGCTCCCTCCTGCTGATGGGGAACCTCTGAGGAGGTTGTTTTGGGGGTTCAGAAGGTGGTGCAGCTCCCTCCTGCTGGGCTGAGGCTCGAGGAGATGGTTCCCTAGACATTTTGGATGAGTCTAAATTAATATATTTTTCCTTTCCCACTAGCACTGGCCACTGTTAACTTTCAGAAGCTGGAACCTGGGCTGCTGAAATACCTGGACACAGTACAGGTAAGATGCAGAAACACTTTGTTCATCCATTTTTTCCAGCACTAGAAATGAAGCACTGATACTCTGTTTGGGATTTGCGTGTTGGTTTGAGGCTTCCTTCTCACTAGGCCAAATCCTTCTGGAATCAGGGAAGGAGGATTTAAGTATCCTGTTATCCAGCACCTTCTGGAAAGGCTTTTCATCCAGCTGTGCCCCGTCTTTAGCTGTTAGGGGTTAGACTTCTCGGAGTGTTGATACCCAGAGCACCCCCGTGCACAATTGTCAGGCCTCTCCCTTGAAGTTCCATCATCTTTTTCCCCAAATCTTCCACCCTGATGCCGTGGGTGCTCTTTGCGGACTGCTGATGTGCTGCAGGTGCGTCTGTGCACTGAGATGGGTGTCCAGGGCCGCATTCAGGGTGGATTTATGAAGCTTTAGTGTGTCACTTGAGCATTTGTAGCCCCTCTGTGCTGTCAGGGGTGCGCATCAGGGTGGCAATGAACGCTTGGTGTGAGCGGCGTGATGAGGGAGTGGCAGGTTTGGGGGTTAGGGACAGGTTCTCTCTCTCTTTACACCCTCTGGCCTCTTTTCCTGTGCTCTGCTTGCTCCAGATGAAGGTGAGCAGTTGGGATCTGCCCCAGCCCTGATCAATTCTCTTCTCACCTCTTCCCTTGGCTTTTGCCTGGCTGTGGAGGGAAGCCCTGCTGGCATGCTGGATGTCCAATCCTTTTCATTTGTTTTCTTTTCCTCTACTGGCAAAATAGGCTCAAAATAGCTGGCAGTGCTATCACCTCCTTTAGGTCTTCCAAAATACCCCAAACCCTGCAAATGAGCAGAAGGTGGCACCTTCCCCACCACATGAATGCAATGTGGCCCCAAAAAAGCAGATAATTACAAGATAGGAAGTGTTTGTAGGGGTTATGAAGCTGTTTTTCTTTTCCTTGTTGAGAGTTTTTGTTCCAGAAGGTGATGCAATCCCTTCTTTGACTGGTTCTCTGGGGATGGATTGATTAAATGTATTTCCAAGAGCTGGAACATTTAGATGATTACAGGCAGTTGCTTCCTCCTAATGCAACACGAGTTTCTTTAATGCCACTTCACCTCAGCCAATTGCTGTGGCATCAGGCAAAACCTCTATCACACACAAAGGGCAAAAATGAAGCCCAGGAGGCTGCAGGGGCAGCCAGGTGAGCACACACTGCCCTGCCCACGCCGTGGGGACAGGAGGGATCCTGCCGGAGCTCAGGGAGCTGCCAGGCACTGACAAATGGAAAGCAATTGCTCTGTGTGCAGAGCCTTTAATGAAGACCTAATTCCTGCAAATTCTTCCCTGCCAGCACCATATGCGGCATTAAAAAGGCATTAAAGCAGCTCAGGTCTGCTGCTGTACCTTGGCAAGCGCTGGCTGCCCTGCACCTGCGAGCTCTCGGCTGGCACTGGCAGATAAGCAGACATTTATAAATGGGTGTTTGTAGCAGGAACTAAACACCAACAGTTGGTTTGTCCCTTTGCCGCAGCTCTCCCAAACAGCAGCATCCAGAGCTGTTTGACAGCGCCTGATTTTGTGCTCTGGGGTTTGCGCTTTGTGACTAGCAGAGGCACAAAGCTTTGCTCGCCCGTTCAGGGCATTGCTGGCCCACAGCTTCTTGTTCCTCACATGCCCCAGAGCTCCCTGTGTGCCTTTTTGGCTGTGCCAGCTGGGGAGAAAACGCTCCTGTAAAACCACGTCACCGCGCTGCATTTGAACAATTCTCTAGAAAATAAATTGGTGACTGCGGGACTGTCCTGAATCCGTTCTAACTCTGTTTTCCTCTTGACAGAAAGACCAGCCAAAGATGGTGATGGAGTACTGGACTGGGTGGTTTGATAACTGGGGAGGCCCTCACTATGTCTTTGATGCAGATGGTGAGCACCAAACGCTGTTCTTGTGGAGCATTTTGTGGTGAATTTCAGCCCCTTGTGAGCGCAGCACCTTCTCCCTGTGACGTCTTAGGAAGGCTGAGCTGGGACAGAGACTGGGCAGAGCTGGAGAATAAAGCAGGGATTTATGGAAAGGCCTTTAGGGTACACCCAGGGCAGGACAAGAGCCTGGCCAGGGCTACACCCAAGGTGGACCCAAAATGGTCACAGAATGGTCACAAAATGGTCACAAAATGGACAAACGGTCACGCTTTTATAGTTTTGATCCATTTGCATATTGGGGTTTAATTGTCCCAGTTACAGCTTCAGGTTATGAGGTCTCATCCTTCTTGTTTTCTCTCTTCAGCCCACCGTGGTTTGTGCTTTTGGGCCCGAAACTTGTGCTCTTTGTCCTTGGTGTCCAGCAGGAGAAGGATTTGTGTTGTGTCCCTGCTCTGTGCAGAGCTGAGTGACGCTGAGTGTGAGGCTCAGAACTGCACACCTAGGCAGCGCAGAACCTGAAAACCATGAAAGCTAGAAATTAAGGCATCACCTAGTTTAAAAGCTCATTTGGAAGGCTACTACTAAAAAAACCCCAAACCCCCAGGGCATCTAAAGAGCAGTGAAAACAGCTATCCAAGGCTGTTTTAACGACTCTCATCCTCCTGCAATTGTCTTTGTAATTGGGTCATTAGTGTGTTCGGTCTAGGAGTCTGAGGAGTCCTTGCAACTCTTCTTAAAAGCAAAATTCCTGCTGGAGATCACGAGCTTTACCCTTTTTCCCCTGGAGGAGAGGATTATTTGAATGTAGGAATGCATCAGTAGATGCGCTGCCCCTTACCGAGGGTGAGACCCAAATCCCAGCACAAATCACTGTGATTGCACAGGAACGACCAGAACGTGTCTGACTCGAATTCCTGGCCCAGATTTGTGGTCTGAGGCCTCCCTGGCACTGCCCTTTCTTTGCAGAGATGGTGAATACCGTGGCAAGCATCCTCAAAACAGGAGCATCCATCAACCTCTACATGTTCCACGGAGGCACCAACTTCGGCTTCATGAGCGGGGCTTTGGAAGCCGATGAGTACAAGTCAGATGTCACCAGTTACGGTGAGTTTATTTTCACGGCCTTGCCTTGCTCTGGCTGCCCTGGGCCAGTGACAGTAACCAGCAAGGCTGAGACATGATCAGCACAGCCGCTGTGTCCTGGAGAGATGAGGTGGGACACAGCTCAGAAGTCAATTCCTGTTTAAAAGGAGAATTCCTCGAGTGTTTCCAATTCCAGGAAGTGGGGGATTCCCTTATTCTGATTGTAAACAGAGGTGTCGCAGATGATGAATCGATATCTCTTTTTTCTAGGGGGAGATGGTGATCCAAGACACTATTTTCTAATTTTACCCAGTCACATTTTACCATAAATCTCTTTACATCCCAACAGCCCGTGGTTAAAATGGTTAATTGTTGCCTTTATCCTGTGTGAAATTCTGGATATGTGCAAATTAGATTTCTGAAAGTGTGAACGGCACTTCTCTAAATTAAGGAATTTTGTGGCTGTTTAGTGATGTTCATTCAGATTAAAGTGTGCAGATTTCCATACTACAGACAATGCCATGAAAACTGTGCCTGAGGCTTTTATTTCTTGCATGAAGCCATCCCAGAGCTGCTTTATGTTTTTAAAGCACGTGCTGCTTTTCTGCTTTTCCAGATTATGATGCTGTGCTGACAGAGGCTGGGGACTACACATCCAAATTCTTCAAGCTGCGACAACTCTTCAGCATGGTGATCGGTAATTACCAACCCAGGAACCACAGCGCTGCTCCACCCACACCGGCAAATTGGGGAATTATTTAAACTGGCCCTTCTGCTGGGGCTCTGCTTGGCTGGGAATTAAGGATGGGAGGACCAGAGGAGGTCTGGAGGGATCCTGAATTTGCGTTGTCTGAAATCATTGTTGCATCTTTCTTCTCGCATCCCAGGCCAGCCCCTTCCTCTGCCTCCCATGATTGAAAGCAAGGCCTCCTACGGTGCCATCCTGTTGCACCAGTACATCTCTCTCTGGGACGTGTTGCCAGCACTTTTACAGGTAGTGATACCTCTTCTAATGCATCCCAGACCTAAAAGGCATCAACTTTTAGAGCAATTTGTGCTCTGCCTTGCCGTCCTACAAGGATGAGGTTGCGGGATTTTTTTTGCCAAGGGTGTGCAAAAGCAGCAAATCTTTTATCTCACCTTTTTCACTGCTAATGCTGTTCTGGTGGAATTGTGGTTTTGCAAGTCCTTGGCTCCTTTTTCTGGTACTTGGGTGCAGCTTCCTTAGGGTCAGGAGAGACTTTGGGTTGGACCAGAGCTCTGGAGGCTCTCACCTGTGGCAGAGTGGAACTCCTGCAGAAATGAGCTGCCTCTGCATGGTCTGGCAATGGGAGAGGCCCCTCCTGACCTCCCATTTGCTTCTCCTCTGCAGCCCATTAAGTCAGAGCTGCCTGTGAACATGGAGAATCTGCACCTGAACGACAGCGTTGGGCAGCCCTATGGATACGTGCTCTATGAGACTGTCATTTTTGGGGGGGGCCACCTGCACACCAGGGACCACGTCCGGGACCGCGCACAGGTAGGGGCACGGCGCTCCTCAGGGACTCGCTCAGCCTGGGTGGAGGCAGGAAATGGGGGAAAGCAGGAAAATCTAGATTAATTCTGTGATTCACTCTTCCCACTTCTCAGCTAGGCCCCAAACCCTTATTACTTCTAATTAAATTTCCAGTTTCACTCTGCTAAAAGTTAAAACAGCTTTAAACATCAGAACATTGAATGATGCTGTTCGTCACACAGACACACACACACACACTTTGGTGAGAAGGCATGAACTGTTTATTATCAAACCTGATTCCATTTTGTAGTATTTCTACAAAGGCCAGGGACTGGGGAGAAGGTTGACACCTCTCCCCATCCCATTGGTCAAGACAACTGTCCATCAGCTGTCCATAGCTCTAAGAACAGGAATGAAAACTTTCCTTGAATTTATGAAAATATTGCCAGTGTTTACACGCCCGAGCGTGAGAACAGTCTAACTGGGAAAACAAACAGAAGAGAAGGTTGAAAACCTCAGGGTGACAGTTGAATGTTCTGAGAATATTTTGATTATTTTGTTCCCACCTGCGCTGACGGTGACACAGTTTTGGACACCTGAGTTCTAGTTTCAGGCAGGGACAATTTCCTCCCCAAATGCAGCTGGAGTGATGTGATTATGACATGATTGGTGAGCGGTTGCTCTGGTCTCCTGTGCTCTCTTTGCAGGTGTTTGTTAACACCATGTATGTGGGCGAGCTGGACTACAACACAGTGGAGCTCTCCATTCCTGAGGGACAGGTAACTACTGGGGATTGCTCAGTGCGGATAACAGGGTCACCAAAGAGGGAGGAGTGTCACAAAGGCACCTCCTCACAACCCAGACTAGCCTGGTACCCTAATCAGACACAGAGAGTGGAATTCCACTGCTGAGTTACCATTTGTGACTGAAAAGTGGGGCCTGAATGCTTTTCCGTGGAGAAAATTCAAGTTATTGTAGCCTTTGCTGTACAAAATTTGCCAACCTTCTTACCACAGCCACAACATCGAGTACCTGTACCCTGTTACTGCAGATTAAATCCGGGCAGGCTTCATCTTCCTTAGCCCAGAGCAGGTTCTGAGGGGCTCTGGAGGCTTTTGGGTCCCAGACTGAATGAGGGGGAATGTCTCTCCTTAGCTCTGAGAGCAGTTCTGCCCTGGCAGAAGCTGGCACTGAGAACACTCCGTTGACTGAGCACGTTTCAGCAGAGCTGTGGTGGCTGTAGGAGCAGGTGAGGGGGTGGATGCACTGCTTGCTTTTAAGGCTTGTGGGAGAGTTTGTGGCACGAGCCTGTCCTGTGTCAAACTCCGTTTCTGGCTCTGTGGGTGTGATACCAAAATGGGAATTAAAAATCCAAGGGGAGAAATAAAACAACCCAGAAATCTGTGCGAAAGCTGCGAGTTCCTTGCTGTTTGCAGTAGAGAACCTGAAAGTAAATTTATAAACTGCAGCTGCCAAAGGTAGGAATGCCACTTCCCCCCTAAAACACCTCTGCTGAGGCAGCTGTGTGGGCTCGACATTTCTGAGCCTGAATTTCAGCTCGCTGACCATTGCTGCCTCCTTTCCCAAGGGAAAGCTGGCAGCAGTTTTCTCTTTTCAAAACATCTCTCTCCGTTTCTCAGCACAGGCTCAGCAAACAGTGTTCCCTTTGCCAGAACAACTGTCCCAGGGGTTGTTTCCTATTCCTGACCCAATGCAGAGCAGTGTCAGCGCCATGGAGCAATAACAGACCTTTTTACACAGCGTGTTCTAAAAGAAACTGTTGGGATTGTAAATAAAGCCTTATTTCTCCTCTGACAGCTCCCTGGAGTCAATCCATTTCGTGTCCTGCCGTGACAGCTGCAGGAGTGGTGCAGCTGATGCTTCTCCTGGTTTGTTTTCAGCAGGGCTTCAGGCAGCTGAGGCTCCTGGTCGAGAACCGTGGGCGAGTCAACTACGGGCTGGCGCTGAACGAGCAGAGGAAAGGTGGGTTTGGTTCTGTGCTCCCAAACTCTCCCAGAGACTTCTCAGCGTGGAAATGCTGCAGAGCAGTCTGTGTGCTGTGCACAGAACCAGCTGAGGGCCCAGCACAGCTCTCTGGTCAGCACTGGGAGTTGGGGGGAAATGGGGTGAGGGAGGGAATGTGTTAAATAACATCCTCTCCCTATGTCTGGAGTGGTCAGAGGAAAAGCAGTGGCTGCTCAGTGCCCTGCACCAGGGTTTATTTTATCAGGGCACAGCTAAACCCAGGGCTATCAATGAATCTTGCTCTGCTCTGGGTTTCCTAGGTGATGCTCAGCTCCCTTTCTCTCGCTCTGTGAGCATATTACTTCACAGGGAGGGAAGGAAAATACCTTTTTTAATCTGTGTTTTCCCTTGGGGGGTTGATATTGGAGGATCACACCATTTAAAAGCTCACAGAGTGTCAGGAAGAGGGAACTGCATCCCCTTGAGCAGAATTGACTGAAATGCTCAAGCCTATCACAGAGTGGTGGAGCTGGAAGGGGTTGATTCTATTTTAGTGGGGAACTATGTGCAAAAGCTCTATAAAATAGATTAATGGAGTTAGGCATGTGACTGTATCGATTTTATTTAATGCAGGAAAGTTGCATAAACCTCAGTGCAGCCTTGGCAGCCTCAGCCCTGTGATTAGGAGGCTGCGTTAGCACCCAGGCTTTGCTTCAGGGAGAGCAGCTTTAACAAAAGGGTGCTAAAGGTGGATGACTTATAATGTGACTTATATGAAAATCCTGGGATGAAAAGCCCAGCCCTGGCTCAGTTATGTTTTGCAGTGCCTGTTAGAGAAGTGATTGACTGCTTGAAAAAAGAAATCTGTGCATGGTCAGCTCCGTAAATCCCAGCAATGCCAGGAACCCCCAGCAGCTGCCTGTGCCAGCACATCCCAGTGTCTTCTGCTGGGAGGGGCTCTGAGGCCCTGGGGAGTTGAGGGAAAGGAGAGGATGGAGAGGCCAAAGTTTCGTGATCTCCCCACTCAATCTGGATGAGCAATGGGACCATATGGACCCTTAATTCCATTGCAGAACGTGGCTGCTTTCCATCTCGTGCTGCTCCTCAGACTCAGATAGCAAAATCCATCAGCTTTAGCTGTTCCTCAGCTCTTCATTACCCCCGTTGCCTTTGCAGGCTTAATTGGTGACGTCTTCTTGAATAAAACCCCCTTGAGGAACTTCAAGATTTACAGCTTGGAGATGAAACCTGCCTTCATGAAAAGGTTTGTGGGATTTTAACTTTTTTGGTTTTTCCCCTTCCTCATTTGAAACCACCTGTTTTCCAGCAGTGCAGTGTCTAATAGGGAGCAGCTAAATGAGGCAACCTGAGGTAACAGTGGGGAGGTGCAGTTCTGCACTGATAAATTCCTTGCTGATACTTTTGCCTGAAATAGTAAACTGAAATAGTGACTGAAATAGGAACTGCTGCCAGCTGATCCACAGCATCATTTAGGGGAGAAATCTAATCCCACTGTGCAGGATTTAAAGCTTGCCTTGCAGCAGGGTTAGATCAGGTAGGTAAAAGCTGGGCTTACCCAAAGGGAAGGATCCCCTCACACCCACATGTTGGAAATTGTGGGTCTTTCTGGAAATTACCAATCTGGCTGATATATTTATGTAGTAATTCAGCCTGGCAAGGGATGGATTAATTCTAGAAAGCTACTGATAGTGCATTAACAATCCAGATGGCTCCCTCTCTTTTATGTTGTTTTGCTTTAATTCAAGGAAGGAAATTTAGCAGGGGGATGTTGAAGAGCCTCTGTCAGCACATACAGAAAACCTCAACAAATGTTTCAGGCAGCAGATGCCCTATGGACTCTGGCCACAGTCCAGAGACACTCTTTTCAGTGATGTTTTTAATACCAAAAAGCAACTTATGTGCATCCCCCAAGATAGCACGCTGCCCCATTTTGTGACAGAGGGAGAGAGAGAGGCCGCGTTAAACCGAAATGGCTTTTAAAAAGAAAAAAGTCCATGCTCTGAAATGCCTGAGGACAGTTTTACCAGGTGCTGAGGGGCTACCTGAAGGATTCTTATTGATGGGGTAACTCAGAGCCTTTTGGACGGCAGGGTGTTAGAGGAATATTTCCAGTGAGGAGCATTAAAGCAAGTGAGCTGCCACGGCCAAACAAAAGCAAGATTAGTCACCACTACCCTCAGCTCCTGGCTGCTGACCAGCAGCGCTGAAACACAATCAGCTCACAGTCCCCTCGGGGGAGGAGGGAGAGGAGTGTTGTGAAAGGAACTGTCACAGGCTTTCAGTTGAATAATTCAGTAGCAGCCAGGCTGCACTGGATCAATAACTTCCCCGAGTCCAAGAGATGCAGTTTGTAAGGGTTGGAGGGAACATGTTCTGACAGAAGCTCAAGGCTTCTCTGGGATTCTGCTCCCCTTATTTCCTCTTCTGCTCGTGCCCTGCTCCCAAATTGCTGCCACGGGTAAGAAATAATGTCAGATTTCCCCTAATTACTGCACACCTGCAAGGATGTGTTTGTGTTCCTCGACAGGAGCCGTGGCAGGAATGTCTGGTTTGAATCCTGTCAGTTCTGCAGTCTGCTTTAGCAAGCCACAGACGCTTAAAGCACCCTGGCAGATCTGAGGGCTCCTCAGGAACCAACGTGAAGCCGAGCTTTTATCCCAGAATGGTTTGGGTTGGGAGGGACCTCAAAGATCCTCTCATCCCACCCCTGCCATGGGCAGGGACTCCTTCCACTCTCCCAGGTGCTCCAGCCTGGCCTTGGGCACTGCCAGGGATCCAGGGGCAGCCACAGCTGCTCGGGGCACCCTGTGCCAGGGCCTCAGCTCCCTCACAGGAGGGAATTTTTTCCTAATATCCCACCTAAACCTGCTCTCTTCCAGTCTGAATCCTTTTCCCTTGGCCCTGTCACCACGTGCTCTTGTAAAAAACATTTCCCGTTGCTGTGAGGCACTGGAGGTGGTGACAATGTGGGAAATGGATTTGTAGAGGACTCTCAAAGCCTGACAGAAGGCTCACACAGTTTTGTGCTTCTGTGTGCAAACTCTGAGATAAAAATGCTGACTTAGAAAGGCCATGGAATAGGACAGATGTTGTTGAGAGAGAAATGGAACTGGAAAAAAGTTTCAAACGATGGCCTTGCAGACAGACCAGACATTTGGGAGAAACAGAACTATGAAAGATGCATTGTACCCACGTGGGGTATTTTTAGATGGTTGGCTTAGAAGCGTTAGCACCACTGTGTGGCAAAAGCTGATAGCCCAAAAATTGCTTATACTGCATTGGAATTAGGAAATAGTTTGGCTTCTGATGGTGATGGTGTGAATTATAACATCTGTACCATCTCACCCTTCTCGTGAGACTGAAAATGGAATAAAAGTCTTTAAAAGGCCTCTCAGGAGCCCTGTCTGTGGGTCAGAAAAAGCGTTTTTCCGACAGTGAGAGCCCCAGGTACCCTCCTCTTGTCCCCCAGCTGGTCGTGCCGGGGCTGCGGGTGGGGGACAGGGGAGGTGCCGCAGGGCCCTGTGCGAGCTGTCCCTCTCCTGCAGCCTGCAGCACGTGCCTGGCTGGAGCACCGTCCCGGATTATTTCGTGGGGCCGGCGTTCTTCCGCGGGAGGCTGTGGATCGAGCAGCAGCCACAGGACACCTTCTTGAAGCTGCAGGCAAGTGCTGGTTGTTCTTCATCAAGGGTTTTAAAAAGCTGCTTAGAGAGGCACTTGTGTAAGAGCTCTGAGTGGTCTCTGTGTCTGCAGCCTGCCCCTCTCTCTCGGGGAATTATTCTGAGGTCTGACAGTCTCCTCCAGGTAATTCTGTTCAGTCTGGAGAGGTCCTGTGAGAAAACCTGTGCGGTGCTGACCCTGCAGAGCTGCCAGTGACCCCTTCAGTCTTTTTGTATTGGCACACAAATGCTGTTTTCTAGTTGCAGAGGAGTAATGGGCACAGAAAATAAAGGAGGGCCTTGTTTAATTCCTGTCTCCTCAGTGACATGGAAAGAGTCACTTCTTTGTGGCCATGGCATGAGAGTTAGCATTCCTGTCATCCTTCTCTGGGAGACTGCATGGAACTTCAGATGAGATTTTAAGTATTTTTAAACTTCCTCCTCTGATTTCCCTCCCTTAGAGCCAGCCTTGTGCCCAGTCTTACTGCTCGCTTTCCCATTTATTGGGAAGATTATATGTGTTGCAAATCAGGCCAAGCAGCAGCAATCCAGTTTTTCTGTCACCTGGGAAAGAGGTGAGGAGGGCAGATATTCCATGCTTGGGAAGGAATAAAGGCCTGTCTGTTCAAAGGGAAGAAACTTCCTGTACAAGCACGAATCACAAATTGCACATTTTTGAAAGCTTTATCCTTTTAATGAGTACATTAAGGATAACTCCTGTTCAACAGGGCTTGTTTAAATGTTCCTGGCTGCAGGGATTTGCACAGGGAAAGCAAGCAGAAAACCTGCAGAAAGTGGCTGGAAAGAATGCGAGTGTGAAAGCAGATTTGGTTTCCTGGGGGAATGCTAACGAGGCAGCAGAGCTGCATCAGTAATTCCGTGTTCTGCCGTGATTCCAGGGCTGGGAGAAAGGAGTGGTGTTTGTCAATGGCCAGAACCTGGGAAGATACTGGAAGATTGGACCTCAGGAAACACTTTACCTTCCTGGGCCCTGGCTACGGAGAGGGGGCAACGAGGTGAGAGCTCTGCTGGGATTGCTCTTCGCCTGTCGGGGCTGCTAAGGATCCTTGTCCCAAAGAGCCAGACGTGCACAGATCAGTTATCCTTTAGCTCTTTTTCTGTTTGGGCTGCTAAAGATCCTTGTCCCACAGAGCCAGATGTGCACAGGACATCAGTTATCCTTTAGCTCTTTGCCGGTTGGGGCTGCTAAAGATCCTTGTCCCACAGAGCCAGATGTGCACAGGACATCAGTTATCCTTTAGCTGAAAGCCAGTGCAGTAGAGGGGAAGGACAGTGCCACCTCCTAAGATCTCTGCAAATGAGGGGAGGTGCTGCTCTAAAGCTGGCCCTGGCTCTGACAGCGTTGAGGGCGGACGAGGATGGCAGCTGAACCTCACAGCTCTGCCTCAAGTTGGAAATCCAGGCAGACCTGATGTGATGGTGCTTCATCCCTGCACCACACGGCACTGCTCAGACCCACCCTGACTGATCTCTTCAAACGGTGCTTCCTTCCCCTCCTCCTAAAAATATTTTAAGCCCCCCAGGCTTGGTAAGAAGGGATTGTTTTTCTCTCTCCCTGTGCAGATTGTCATCTTTGAGGAGCGCACGGCGGGCCGGATCATCCAGTCCGTGGACATCCCTTACTTAGGACGGACCCAGTACGTGGATTGAGAGCTGCTGTCCCGCGTTTTGGCTCATCCTCAGGATTCCTGGTTGCATGTCTGGGGACGTGATGGCTCAGCACTCGGGCGTGCTCATCTCCACTAGAGCCAGGGGAAGGATCTGCCCTCTGGAGCGAGTTCAGAGGAGAGGGCAGCCAGGGGGAGCAGGGCCTTGTTCCATGGATGGATGGATGGATGGATGCAGCAGCTCGTCCCCCTGGACTGCTGAGGGCCCCCAGCCCCGATGGCTGCGCATGTTCTGGGCCATGTGCTGGATGTGGGGGAGTAAAAGGTGCTGGAGGCAGGTGAGAGAGAGAGAGAGAGAGGAAGAACTGAAGCCGTCTGAAGCTGAGCTCAGCTTTCCAGGGACTTTCAAAATGTGCTATTGCTGGCCTCCTCGTTTTTATAATTAGGTAGGGAGAGAATAGTTGGTGAACATGTGAGTAATCAGATGTGGAAAACCATTTTGGTGTGCTTTGAGGCAGATTTTGGCAAGTCTCTCTGCAAAAAGCCCATTATGTATTGGTCCCTTGTTGGAAAGCGAGGTGGTTGTCAAATGACTTTTTATTTCAGCTTTATTTTTCCACTGAGTTTTACTATGGAGGTCGTCTCTCTCTCAAAAGGAAAAAAAAATAATTTAAAAAGTGAGATGTGTTTTGTCTTCTATCAAATGTATCATTATGTTTCAGGCCAGGCAGGAATGTGAATTTCCAAGGAGGAGAAAAGAACAAGTGAATCCTGCAGTCCCCTCTCCACTCTGAAGCTTAAAGATGAAATTCCCCCTTGGAAAATGAGCTGGGATCAGATTCTGGTTGGGGTGGAAGCAAAGGGACTGCAAGTGGGAAAACTCATCCCTGCTTTCTCCTTAAAGCTGCTGTGGGATCTTGGGTCCTGGTTTCATTTTTCTTTTTGTCCTTAGAAACAGAAACTTGGGATTTAGGTAAACACAACTTTTTTTTTTTAACTCACCAGCTGCAAGGCACAGAGGAGCTGCAGCCTCCTTAGGGAGAGGCAGAGATCAAACCTGAGCTGTGAATCCTTCAGAACCTCCAAGGAGTCACTGCTTTCTGTGCCAGTGCCAGGATTCAGGCTCTGAGAGAAACACCAGACTGTGTCTGTAACGGAGGTGCAGGGTATTCTGGCTCTTAGAAACCATCATTTTATTTAACAAATTTAAATACAGTTTGTTTAAAACTGAGAACAGACAGTGCAGCTGGAACACACTCCATCCTGGGCAGGTCTGGTCACACCTATCTCTGCTCCCCAGGGCCACGGCAGCTCTGGGGCACGGGAAGGACCCAGGCTCCTGTGGCCAGAGCAAATGTGCAGGGCTGTGTTCAGGACTCCATCCTTTGCATTTTTCTGAAAGTTATTTCCTTCCAAGGAGGGAAGGTTGGAACCCAGCAGGGACTGGAATTCCGATTAGTGAACCAAAACATGCAGCTTGGAGAGGACATCAGTTGGAAACTATTTCAATGCTATGAAAACGTGGTAGTCCTTGAAAAACGTCTCTGTCCACTGTAGGGTTTGCAGACTGAAGGGGACTTAGAAGGCCAGTACAATAACAGAATAAATCTACTTGAGTGCAGAGTTTTAATCCCAGGTAACAATACCTGTTCCCATAGAGCAGCCAGCAGCATCCAACACTTCCTTTCCAAGTAGTGCTTCAGCCATTGCATCTAAAAGGAACATTTTTGTAAAGGCTTCTGTGGCTGGGTACTAAAGAATGTGACTTTTCCCCAACGGTTCTGATATACAGTGGGAGAAAATAACTTACAAAAAATATTTTCCTTTGAAATATCAGGAAATACACAATGTCATTAGTCCAAGGGGAGACTTCTGCACCGTGAAGCCAACAATCAAACCCAGAGCATTTTAATAGTTCTATGTGTTAGGGCTAAAAATAACCAAGTCTATTGCAGGATTACATTTTCCCCTCAGTTCAAAGGTAAAATTGTGCTTCAAAATTTTTGAAGGAATTGGGACAGCGGCGGGGGGTTGATCAAAGATTTGACAATGGTTATGAAGGGGGGAGGAATTTTAAGGGTTTTGGCTGGGGAGAAGGGGCCTGTTGTACCTCAGTTTTTATCTCAGCAACTTTGGCAGTCTCAAACAGAGTCACCCACGGTGGTAGCACCACCAGATGCTGAATAAACAGAGCCCTGAGCCCAGGATCCCCTTCCCAAGGGCGCTGCTCTCTCCATCAAAGGGCACTGGGAACTGCTCCAGGGTGGCTTTTCACACCAGCTCTGCAGGAGCAGCAAAAGGGGCTGGGCCTGAAGGATGCACTCCAGTCAAATGGGAAATGCACTAAAATCACCTCTTAGCATCCAATCCCTAGTTTGAAGCAGTTTTATTTTTTAGGAGTGGAAATTTGCCTTTATATAGGAGCACCCTTCAGAGAATCCCACACCTAATGCTCATGGGAACCAAATTAGGGCAAAACAGGACCAAGATCTATATGAACATTATGGTGTCTGGCCCCAACAGTCTCATTAAACCCCACTTCCAGTTACTCTAGCATTTCTAGAGAGCCACATGCTGGAGACATGGCTCCATCCAGGATCAGTGGTGAGCTGGTGGGGATCAGCAGCTCCCTGATCCTGTCCCTCCATCCCTCTCTGGGGTCTTGCAAGAAAGATGGGGACAAACCTTTCAGCAGGGATAGGACGAGGGTTGGTGGTTTTAAACTCAAAGGGGATATATCAGATATCAGGACAATTTTTTACAATGAGGGTGGTGTCACACTGGCACAGGTTGCCCAGAGAGGTGGGGGATGCCCCATCCCTGGGAATATTCAAGGCCAGGAGCAACCTGGTCCAGCTGCAGGTGTCCCTGCCCGTGGCAGAGGGTTGGACTGGAGGACCTGTAAAATCCCTTCCATGGCCACAGAGGAGTGTCAGGGTGCCCCCAAACCGTGAAACTGAGGCAGCAAAAGGGGAGGGAAATCAGAGAACAGCGATGCTTACAGGGTTCGCTCTAACCTGCCTTGCTTTCCCCCCTCCCCAAACCCTTCCTGTCTTGTGCAGCGTAACAAACACTGATTAAAGTAGGTTTAAAATTAAGGGCTAAGGTGCCATGTCGGAAGGCAGCTGTCCCCTCCAGGGCCGGAGAGCTGCTCAGGCTGTCGCACACATGGCCCCCAGGCTGGGCTTCTCGGCAGAGCCAGTCCCGGGGGCCGCTGCCGTGGCTCTCACCCTCACCCCGGCGCTGGCAGACAGCCCCTGCTCGGTGCAGCACGTCCCAGACGGAGCCTCGGCGCCGGGAGCGGGCAGTCCTGGCTTGCTGTGCTTTATTCTCCACCTCCGGAGCGTCTGCTCGTGCTCCCAGTCCAGGAGGAAGGGCAGGGGATCCGGGCGGTTTGATGGACGCGGTGTTGCTCGGTTTTTTCAGAAGGCTGAAACTCGTGGGAGCGGGCAGAGGTCCTGGCTCCCGCCTGGCTGGCTGCGTGGGTGCTGTGCAGAGGAACCTTGCAGGCTGTGCAGGAAGAAATCTGCAACGGAGACACGAGCAGCGTGGGTGCCACGGCCGTGCCTCGCCGCGGAGCCATCCCAAAGCCCTGTCCCACTGCAGATCTATCCCAAAGCCCTGTTCCACTGTGGAGCCATCCCAAAGCCCCATTCCACTGCGGAGCCATCCCAAAGCCCCGTCTCACCGCGGAGCCATCCCAAAGCCCCGTCCCACTGCACAGCCATCCTAAAGTCCTGTCCCACTGCAGATCCCAGATCTGTGCTGCCTGGGCAGCTGGGCTGGGGGAGCAGCTCTGGAGAGCTCCAGCCCCGCTGCCAAGCCTGTCCCTGGCACAGAGAGCCTGCTGCAGGCTCCCCTCCTGCCCTGCCAGGGCCACAGAGCAGCAGGCAGGGCTCCATCCTGCTTCCCCCGCCAATGGGGCATCAGGGAGCTTGTTGCAGGTAAAAATTCACCGCTGCTGAGCAGATCTACCCCCTTCCTGCTCTTGCTTCTCAGCAATCAAGAGCAGCAACCTCCTCTCCCTCCAGGCCTGGTTCTACACTCCAGTGGAAGGGAGCTGTGCATTTATTTTTTGTCCATAATGCTGAAGGACAGCTCCACAGGCTGGGTGCAGATACAAGTGAATAGCTCATCCTTCACTCTGCAAACCCACTGCAGAAACACCCAGGACATGAACAAATATAAGTGGCCCACCGATGTGTGTGTTCTTTCCTCCTTTCTGCTGGAAAAGACACCCCATGCTCTCCTCAGGTGAACAAACACCTCGGGTGGGGTTTAACCCACACCTTCCCATACCCGTCACTGCCTCCCCGTGGCTTCAGTGTGGGTCTAAATTAAATATTTCCCTCAGTGAAAGCTTCTGCCTGACCAAAAATCTTTTTGCTGGTACTGCTTTAGCTTTCCTCAGGTGTTTGCAGGTGGATGAATCCACACCCTTCACCCCCGTGCTTTAGTTGTACTAAAGTTAATAAGGCAATCTTGTTTACACGAGGATTTTTCTTAATGGTGCAACTTCTGCCTAAAGTCCTACTCCCTGCATTTCTCTTCCCCTCAACCTCTCAGCAGGTATTTAACATTTCGTCTTAAAAATAGATTACCTTAAAAAAAAATTAATGAATGATCTTGAGAAATTTAGTAGTAAGGGAAGGTCAGGGCTGGGAAAAATGGAAATTAAAAAGCACATTTGAAAGAGTTTTTCTCTTCCTCCTGCCCTCGTATAGCTTCTCACTGCTGTTAAAAACGTGTGCTCTTACCTGGTGTTGGTCTCCATTCACCCACGCGCAGTCAGATTTCCACATTGGGATCTGTGAATCCTTTCTTGCCCTCGTTCACCAGCACAGGCTTCTCTGTCCTTGTGTGCCAGACTAAAATCTGAAGAAGCCAGCAGAAGTCATTAGCGGCACCTCTCCAGTGCACTAACAAATATTCCTGCACATTAAATCAATAGCGCAATTTAACCAGCCACCCTGGAGCCTAATGGTGCATCCACCGCTGAGAGGGGCTTTGCATAAACCTTCATTTAGGCCGAGCTGCTGCTCTGCAAAATGCACAGTGCACAGAAATTACCCATTTTACAGTGTGCTGTCGTGGGACATTAACCTGCTCCTTCCATGTAGTTATCGAGCAGCTCCCTCCAAAGGCTCATCAGCCTGGCAGTGGGGTAAGGCAGCTCCCTCCCAGCCAGGAATCACCTCCCTGCTTCCCCACCGTTCCTCCCCGTACAACCTCGGCCTGGGGAGTCACTCGGAAGGGAAATGCAAATTCCTGACATTTAGGTCGTGTTGTGAGGGAAGAGGCACCACCAGCTCTTCCCATCACCACCCCTGCCTTTGGCTGGGGGAAATCTAACCCGAATTCTTCGGCACATCCCCGAAAATCCATCACTGGGGAGCAGGCAGCATTCTGCCCCCATCACTTTCCACTTTTAAATCCTTTCCAGAATTTCTAAAAACCCACGACAGTGTCACTGAGCTGGGAAGGGCTCACTGCTGCTTCAGAGCTGCCGAGGCAGGAGCTGGTTCCAGAATCCTCCCTTCTTCCCCCGAGCTCCAGGCTGCACACACACTCTCATCACCCAGCATCACCCTGTGGATCCCCCCAAAAGCACCTCCCCAATCCCTTCGGAATGCTGGCCCCATACAGCCACCCCCTATTCTGTCCCAGCTATTAAAACCACTCCCCAGCTTGCTTAAAACAGAACTGAAGCTTCTCCTAAAAGCTTCCCTCGGCCTTGGCAGCGAAGTTGCAACAGAGATGAACATCTGTGGAGGAGAACTGGCAAAACCTGAGCTGGTTGAGTATTTCAGAGGGGCTGTTAGAGGAAATTGTTTCTACTCACTGTGCTCAGGCAGTCCTGGAAGCTGCTTAAAATACTCAATTATACTCATTGCTTTCCCCTAGAACAGGATTGCTGGGAGCAGCTTTATCCTCCCCGAGCAGGTTTCCTGCTTCCCCTCACCTGTGCCTGGCTCTTTCCCACCTCGTGGGGTTTCCCTCTGGTTGCCATGACAATCCCCTGCACACCGAATCCTGCAAACCTCTTCCACCTGCCTGCCTTCCTGAAAAACCAGGCCGCGTTCTGCTTCTGAAGGATGAACAAAGCACCTTTCAAGCCCTCCTGGTTCAAGCAGAGCACCTTCCCACGGAGCTTGTTTGACCAAATTCGTCTCTGATGTGAGCAGTCACCTCCTGCGTGGAGCTTAAATCTCTGCTAATACTGAGGCAGTAGAGACCAACTGCTGGCTGGAGTGGGTCCAAAAATCCATTTCATCATCCCCCACAACCACTTCAGAGCCCGCCCATCAAAGTCACCCTCGATTCCAGCCCTGCTCTCCCCACGGCAGCGACGCTGCTGCAACTACTGCGCTGCTTGCCCGGGAAAAGGCAAAACCCAGCCGGGCTCACGAGTGGCTCTCAGGGCTCTGCAATGACAGGGAAAAGATAAACCAGGTGCTGGAGAAATCCTGTGGCCACTTCTCCTCTTCAGAGAGCGCTTTGCGCTCCTGGCACTCAGCCCTGCTCGTGGCCCAGGGGCTCACCCACACCTCCGCAGCTCTGACCACACGCCAGGGCAGAGGGCACAGCCACACAGCAGCAGGGCTCTCCTTCCATCCAATCCCGCTTCTGCACTCTTAAAGCCAAATGCCAAAAAAAAGGCAGATTAAACGAGCTAAAATGGACCCATTTTCAGTTTGCAGCTTGAGACAGCAGCTTTTAGCATTTTTCACACTGTGCTCTTTAACGTGGGAGGTAGATCACCATTTAATACAGAAACATTTGGTTTTCCTTTCAGCCAGTGCTTTTTTTTTCCAACAAGCAGCGTGTTTTATGCCTCAGAGAAGCTTTGGCTCTCTCACAAGAGACCAGACAGTGAGGGGGACCAAATATCTGACTTCTCTTGAGCAGTGGTTTCATACAGATCACCTAAGGGACTCCCCTTTAAAAATAAAAAAAGGTTTTTTACTGCAAAAAAAGTTTTTGAAAAAGAGGTTTTTGCTGCAAAAAAAGTTTTAAAAAAGCTTTTTACTGCAAAACTCTTCCACTCATTTAAGCCCTGCCATTCGGAGTCACAGGACTCCAAACAGATATAGGAGATCACCAGGCTTCATCTCCACAGCAGAACAATTCACTGTCTCCCAAGAGGAGATTAAAAAGGAAAGAGAAGAGTTCAACCTGCAGTGGGAGGGGATCACAGGGCTTCCAGCACACAGACCCTCCCAGGAGGGATTCAGGAATTGTTGTTAGAAACGGAAACTACAGAATGGGAACAAAAGAGGCATTGGGCTGCATGGGCAGCTCTGCTCCCCATCCTCCAGCCTGACAAAATGTTCCCCCAGCTGTGGCATTAATGGTGCCCAGGGGCCCCTGTCTCTGCTTTGGTCCTCCCTGGCTGAGCTCACTGCAGACTGTTCACACAAAGTGGGGAGCAGCATGTCCCCCCTTCCACCAGCCTCATGGAATGCCAAATCTCGGGCCTCCCTCCCGTGCCAAGGAAGGGAAGAGAGGATGGCTTGATTTGGGGGCGTGGGGACATGCACAAACAGCAGAACTCCAAACACAGAGAAGCCTTGCAAAGCCCTGTTTCCTTACAGCTCCAGGATAAACCAATCTTTCCCTCCTCATTAAGGAGGGTTAACTTTCTCCTCAGCAATTAATACCAACTTTCTTTACTTTCTCCTTCATTTTGGGCAGTTCCCAGACCCAAGAAAATAAGCAGGATCTGTGATCTTTGGCCTAAACTTCAGCTTTTTGCAGGAGTGTGCGTTTGTGGGCTGAATTCTGATCAGTTATCACCAGCACCAGCAGTGCACACAGGGAAGGCAGCATTTTTGGAGAACAGATGTCTGTGCTTATCTTACACATTCCTCTGATCCCTCCTTAATGACTCTGTCTAAGCACATCATAATTTTTAATGTAAATCTCCCTGCAAAGCAGGTGTGTGGTTATGTTTAACAGAGGCAAAGCATGACAAGTGCTGGGAGCACAGGAGAGACAGAGGAGCTTGTGCTTTCATCTCGGGTCAGAGGGCCCCAGATCACGGCTGGCTTTGGTCCTTCTCTGCTGCTGGCCCAGACTCTCCTGGTGAAATGGGGGAGTAAAAGCAGGAATGGCGATTTCCAGGGAAATGGAGGCTGCTGGTGCTGGCTGAAGCAGCAAGGCAGAGCCCAACCTGCAAAGCTGCACTTGGAGCCTGCCAGGAGCAGACAGCATTCAGCTCACAACAAGGACCCTTGTCAGCTCTCCCCAGCCCAGCCAAGAAAAGAAACTCAGTCTGCTTCCGATGCTGGGCAGCAATCCCTGCTGCTTCCTCCCCAGCCCTGACCTGTGCCGCAGCCCTGGCTCCAGCACTGTTGGTTTCCTCCTGCCTGGAAACAACATTTTCCTTCCTCTCCTTCCTCCACATGTTCCTCCAGGGCTGTCATTTCCCACCCCCAGACTTTGAGCACAGCTTCCTTCCGACAGGTTTTTATTTACAGCAGGGACAATGGACCAAACTGAGTAACTGGCCATGGAGTAAACACCCCTAATCTTCTGTACACAGAGTAAAAGCAGCCTGTCCATCTCTCCTGCCTGTTGGAAACACATTTATTTCCACACAGGGCCCAGGATCAGGGATCTAATTTTAATCCAATCTCTTTCCCCCTTCTTGGGAGGCTGGTTGGGTTATTTGTCCTGGCGTTGGACAGCCATAACCACAGAAACGTGGTTTCAGAGAGGCACAGCAGGTATCAGCTAAAACCCAGACTTGCTCCTTCCCCTTGGCTCCTCCTCCTTATTCCTGGATTCCTTGTGAGAGTGCTGCTGAACATTCAGATTCCTGTTTTTTTCCATGGCTTTGGAGCAGTGCACATGGAAGTCAGGCAAAGGGTATTGGTCACATTTTCTTTCCTGTCCCAAAAAGGACGGAGACCTGGATCCAACACTGGGGCTGTTGGCAATAACAACTTATTTGCAATAAAAGCACGATTTTGTTGGGGTAATTAAGCAATAAAGACTCTCTAAATCAGACTGGCTGATGTTTATAGCAGACAAAGGCGTGAAAGTGCTACATGGGGGTGTCTGATCTCAGAGGGACCCCCGCCACACCTCCAGAATTTAGAGAACCACTCACAAAGCTTCAAATCCTTTGTCTGCACCTCTGAGGCAGATGGGCTGTGATTGATGCCTGCCACTCTAACCAGCTTTGTCTCATGGTGTCTCCCACGCTCCCTGTCAGCCCAGACAGATTCATCTCTCATCTCAGACTGGGAAGTCTTCAGGAGAAGAACCATCAGTGGTCTCTGCATTATTTAGCCCACAAAGTCCTGCTCCCTGACCCAGCAACATGTACAGGCAGCGCTGATCCGTCAGCTGACAGCAGTAAAATCCTCCCCAAATGGAGCTTCCCGGAGCTCAGAACAACATCCCAGGTACTAAAACATTTCTGTATTATCTCTGACACAGAAAGACCCAGGTTTTTGTGGGCACCTACAGCACAGACATTGCACAGATGTCAGGAGGGAGAAGACAACTTGGCAGCAAGGCAGAGACTGTGTGAGCAGCCCTTCCCTGCAGCCAGCAAAGGCTGTGGCTGCTCCTCCTGGGTTACAGCTCACACAGGCCCACAGAGCCAAACCCCAGCGTGTCACAGCACTCAAACCCCCACTCAGGAATTCACATTAAATAACTGACATTTCTCCCATGGAATTCCCTGCTTCAGGGAAAGCCCACTCTGGAAATAATATTTTTTTACTGGTAATGTAAGAAAGAAGAACAGCTACAGGGGAGAGAAGACCGTATTTCAGGGCTTATGCAACCACTAGCAGGATGCAACTGAAAGAGATTAAGTGCCCTCCACACATTTTAGTGCGTAATCCCCCATTCCCAGCTTCCATGAAAGGGGGTGTGCTCCCTCCAAACACACAGGAGCAGCCTGGAGACGAGGGGACTGAGGGGAGGCTCATAGCCATCTGCAATTTGTTCATCAGGGGCAGTGGATGGACAGGCACTGATCCCTCTTCTTTCTGTTGAAGACCCAGGGGAGGGCTGGAGCTGTGCCAGGGCAGGTTTAGGTTGGATATCAGGGAAAAGTTCTTCCCCCAGAGGGTGCTGGGCACTGCCCAGACTCCCCAGGGAATGGGCACGGCCCCGAAGCTGCCAGAGCTCCAGGAGAGCTTAGACAGCTCTGCCAGGGTGGGGTTGTTGGGACAGGAGTTGGACTGGATGATCCTTGTGAGTCCCTTTTAACTCGGAATGTTCTGGGTCACCCTGATTTTTTCACCTTCTCTTCTGTTCACAGCTTTCATGGTTTTGGGTTGTTTCTCACGCTTGGGTGTGTAAACACTGGCAAATGTTTTCATAAATTCAAGGAAAGTTTTCATTCCTGTTCTTAGAGATGTGGACAGTTGTCTTGACCAATGGGAGAGGTGTCAACCTTCTCCCCCAATCCCTGGCCTTTGTAAAAATATTATAAAATGGAGTCAGATCTTTTTAAATAAATAGTTCATAGTTCATGCCTTCTCACCAAAGTATGTGTGTGTGTGTGTCTGTGTGACGAACAACGTCAGTTCTGTGATTATGTTATGGCCCCTCAGTTTAGGAAGGACACTGAGTGCTGTGCCCAGCTCTGCCCCTCAGTTTAGGAAGGGCACTGAGTGCTGTGCCCAGCTCTGCCCCTCAGTTTAGGAAGGACACTGAGTGCTGTGCCCAGCTCTGGCCCCTCAGTTTAGGAAGGATGTTGAGATGCTTGAACGCATCCAGAGGAGGCACCGAGGGTGCTGAGGGGCTTGGAACACAACACACGGATGCAATGACGGGGAAAACTGAGGTTTCCTCCCCACTCTGGCTCTCAGCCCCCCGGGAGGACGAGGGCATACCTTAGTGCAGTTGGCAGCCTTGGGCTCGAGGTCGTTGAGGGTGACCAGCTCGCGGAGCAGGCTGCTCTCCTGGTAGCCGCCCTTGACGCCGCGCAGTTTGAAGTAGGCCTGGGAGCGCTGCAGGATGAGCCGGAGGTTGACGGCGAAGCCGGCCATGTCGATGGCGAAGGGGCGGTGCGGGTCGAACACGGTTTTCCAGCCGTACACCTTCCCCGCCGCGTTCACCTTGGGCGACTCGTAGCGCAGGCCGCCCACGAAGGCCACGGGCCACACCGACACCTTCCTGGTGCTGCGCATCTGGGGGCCACACACACACGCTGACCCGTGCTGTGCGGAGCCTTGAACCCCCCAGCGAATCCTCCATGAACACTTAAACCCCTCCAGCAACCCTTAAACCCCTCAGGAAAACCTCCATGAACCCTGAAACCCTCCGGGAAACGACCAGGAACCTTCAAATCCCGTGGGGAAATCTCCATGAATCCTTAAACCCCCCAGGGAAACCGCCAGGAACCCTAAAACCCCTCAGGAAAACTGCCAGGAACCCTTAAACCCATCCAGGAACCCTTGAACCCCTCGGGGAAACCTCCGTGAACCCTTAAACCCCTCCACAAAACTTCCAGGAACCTCTAAACCCCTCTGGGAAACTGCCAGAAACCTTTAAACCTCCCAGGGAAACCTCCAGGAACCCTTAAACCCCGTGGGGAAACTTCCAGGAGCCCTTAAACCCCTCCAGGAAATGTCCAGGAACCCTTAAACCCCATGGAGAAACCTCCAGGAACCCTTAAACTCTGTGGGGAAATCTCCAGGCTTTGCCCTGGAAAGATCTACCATAGTTTTCTCTGCCTAGGCTGAANTCACCATCACTGGAAGTGTTTAAAAAGAGACTGGATGCGGCACTCGGTGCCATGGTTTAGTTAATGAAGAGGTGTTAGGTCATAGGTGGGACCAGATGATCTTAAAGGTCTTTTCCAACCTAGTTCATTCTGTGACTCTGTGATCTCTGGTGCCAGGGAGGCGAGATCACCAGCTGACATCTCGCCTGCAGAGTGAGATGTAGAGAGATAAGCTACGAATTCCTGACTGAAAAGACACTGCTATTACAAGTATAAAAGCTACACAAATTTTCACAGAGGCAGCAGTCTCCTCCTCCTTCAAGGAGGGCTCCTCCTCGAAGCTTGGAAGCATCTTCATGGTTACTTGTGCAGAAATTGAGATCCTGTGTGTGCCCCATCAGAATCTGGATCTTAATCTATACTATTTCTCCACTAGCTGTGGTGTAGGTACCTTATTGTCATCATGCACTGAATTGTTCATCTACTTGTAGTGTTTCTTTGTTAGTCCTGTACTGTAAGTAATCTGTTTAAGTCTTATGGCTGTTTTCCTTGGTCTATTCAAGAAGTAATTGATGTTGTAATAGGTCTGATTGGTCATTATTAAGAGCTTGTGAGCAGGAGTGGGTTTTGGGGTGCTGGCCACCTCAACAAAGCTGCTGTCTACTGCTGGAGGCCGGGGCAGAGGCAGGGACTTGTCCAAGCTCTCCTCTGTCCATTTGTAACACCCGCCCCCAGGCAGTTCCGCCCCAGGCAGCACCTCTGCGTCCCAGACCTCAGCACTCACCTGTACAAGGCTGCCCATCCCACAGCTGGGGAAGTGAAGTGCTTTGGGAAGTGGCAGCTAACAACAGCAACGGCCACAGAACCGAGCTGGACTCGGCACTGAGAACAAAGCTGCCAATAAAGAGCACCTCTGGGATTTGTGAGTGGGGTTTTTGTCCAGCTGCGGGGCCCCACATGGGCAAACCAAGACACAGGAGGGAAGTACCTTGTCCAAGGCCACCTGGAAGTGCAGGAATGGCGCATCTAGGAAGAAAGGTGGTCTCTACTGCGGTATTTGAGCTGCAATCTCAGGCTAGGCAGGGCTAAGGGCATCTCCCGAGTGAGGCACTGCAGCTCCCAGCCTGGGGGCAGCCGGGAAGCACAGCCTCCCCAGACATCCCCAGCAGGCAGGACAGCCCTGTCTCTGCTCCTGCCCTGTGGAGCCATGCTGGGTACCTCTGCTCCCTGTGGTCCCCAGAAATGGAGCGGAGCCACCAGGGGCCCCTTTGGCCACCCACACTTGCCAGGGCAGATGGTTTGAGAGCCACTCAGCCCCAGCACCCTGCCCTGCTCCCTGGCAGGCTCAGCCTCCCGTTCTGCTCTCAGCCCGCTCTCTTAGATCAGGGATCTCCCAGAGCTAATCTCATCACTGCTAATTACGGCAAACGAGAGCAGAAGAGCTCTGGCACTTGCCCTTCTGCATTATACAGCTGCTAAGGGCAGCCCCTGTCCACAGGGAACAATAATGCGTGTCTTCTGCATTTCACAGCACATTTCCTTGGCTCAGTGACCTTAACTGCAGAGACATCTATGAGAGGAGAAGCCTCTACCAGCACAGCACACGAGTGAATGAAGGAATCCTTTCTGCTTTATTCATGTGAGGAGTTTGTCTCAAGATGCTGCCAGAGCCAGCCTCAAAGGGGACGGGGGAAGAAAGAAATTCTGTCTGAATTCACTTTCAGCTTTCAAAGCGTGTGTAATCCTGTGGCTGTGCAAGCTAAAGTGAGAGCCATCGGGGAAGGGAGAGAGGCATGTATGAGGAAATAAATAGGAGATCCCTGGTTTGAAAACTGGCAGCTGGTGGGGGAGGAAGCAATCCTCCTTTCTTGTCCCCTGCTGCAAGAGTTTGTCCTCAAGAGAGCAAGGGAACAAGTAATTTCTGAGCTGGAAGCCAGGTGAGGTACCTGGCACTGTAAGACCATTCAAACCCTCAGACAGGAGCTCATTTAGAGCCCCAGCTGGACTGGAACAAAGAGCAAAGGCGGGAAAGCCCATGGAAAAGCTTTCCCTGCTCAAGCCCAACCAGACTGTCAGGACATGCTGAAATTCAGCTCTGGAGCTGCAAACTTCCAGGGGAAGATCTCAGCCCCTCTGCCTGCTGACAGCAGCCTGGGAGACATCCACTCCTAAGTGCTGGAATAGGAATTGCTCCAGGGGGGAAGAGCTGCACATGTCTCCTGGCACGGAGACATCCCTCCGCAGGCAGTGCATGGAGGGCTCTGCTTTTCCAGGAGGGGAAGCAAAATCTCTGACAGACTCCTGCTGCTCGTGTGCGCAGCAAGGCAGAGACAAGCCCGGAGAGCATCTCTGAACAAGATGTCCTGGAAGGGCTGTGGCTGTGCTGACACAGCTCGGGGGGCCCTGGCAAGGTGATGCTGCCTCAGCCTGTGCTGAGCGGGGTCTGTGCAGAGCAGGCGCCCCACAGCCACGGAATTTAACCCTGGGATAGGAGCAGGCAAAGCCAACGGCAGGGAAGGAAAAGGATCCCTCAGGTAAAAGCAGACAGGAATTAACAGACAGCCAAGGGGCGGAGGAGGAAGGTGGACAACACCAGATCAGCTGGAAATCCCCGGGATGAGGAGAGGAAGGAGGATGGCTGAGGTTTCTTAGCACGCTGGACAGCAGGGGATGTTCCAACCCTAAAAGGCTCCCCACAGGGCAGGGCAGCTCCTCATCAGCTCCCTTTCCATGGAAGCTGCCTCCTGATCACGAGCCACAGATAAACCAGGGTTCCCATTGCTTCCCACGGGATGCTTTGACTCTGCAAACACACAGGACAACGGAGCTCCGGAGAAAACCAGGGCACAGCTGCAGTGACTACAGCCAAGACTTTCCCAGAGCTCAGGAGAGGACATGCCCAGCACCTCCTCAGCTCACTCACAGCATCTCTCACCTTCCCCCCCCACAGGGGGCTCTTACCTCCTCGAAGAGCTCCAGGCTGTAGGTGTTATCATCATCAGCAAAGTAAACAATCCCGGGCTGGCTGTTGTTTTTGTTAAAGGTCTCTCTGAGCCACCTGAGGGCCAGGTTCCTCTGCATGGTGCCGCGGGGGATGCGGGGGTCCCTCATGTCCCCGCGCAGTTTGTAGTTTCGGGGGGTCTCCACGTTCAGGTGGGTGTAGTTGAGGCCCGTGTCCCGCAGCAGGCGCGTGATGAGCGGCGTGCGGCGCTGGGAATCCTCCACCAGGATCCAGTGCAGGTTGGGCACATGCAGGAGGGTGTTGGCCAGCCTGGTCAGCTCTGCCTTCTGCACCGGCCGGCTGTAGGTGGGGGTGACCACGTGGATGGTGGGCAGCGTGTCCGACCACGGCGGTGGGCGCGTGTAAACGTACTCTGTCCTCACCACCTCCACAATGTCCCGGTCCGACAGGCAGTATTCCTTGGAGTCCAAGCCTGCAGCGAGATCACGCTGGGAGTCACCACCATCATCTGGGCAAGGGCATGGAGAAAAGAGAAAGCCGCATGGACTCGGGCGTCCGGCACCCCCCGGCTGAGCCAGCGGGCTGCGGCCACCAGCGGGTCACCCTCGTGGTGCAGGAGAGGAAACAGGCTCGGATGGAGGCTTTCAGAGATAAGGGCACGGATAAATAAAGGCGTCAGGGACAAACACACGTGAGAGAAGAAGATTCTGCTGCTAGAAAACCAGCACCAAAAAAAAAAAAAATAATAAAGGCCTGAGAGCCCAGGACAACTGGGCTGAGTGCTCAAAAGCAGCAGCTTCAGAAAGCAGCCAGAAGAGACAGGATTGTAGAGCAAGTCCTAGATAAAGAGCAAGTCCTAGATAAACTCGTAGAGCAAGTTCTAGATAAAGAAAATAGCCACGTGGACTGATGACCCATCATCCCTGAAGAGCTCCAGTGCTCTGGGCACCACGCTCAGTGGGGCAGGACTCACAGATCTGCACTCAGGAACCCAGAACCTGGACTGGGAGGCAGGGAAAAAACTGGTAGAAAACACCAGGCCAGTGAAGATCCCCAGCAGCATGGTCTGGGCAGGACCCCACTGCTCTGACACACTGCAGTGCCCCTCTGCTCTCTGACAGGCACAGAGAAGTGGGGAAAGACACGCTCCAAATCCAGAAATGGAGAGTGGAAATTAAAGCCTGTAATTGTCGGGTTTTTTTCCCGCAGAGACTTTCCCCTGCCTCTAACTCACCTGCCTCAAAAAGGCCCCTCCAGCCTCTGAACACAGCAGCCCCCTCAGGGGGGCAGATGCAGGTAATGAACAGCCTAAAGATTGGATACTCTGATCCAGACCTATAAAATCCCTGCGAATTGTTCACAATCAGCTCAATGAAAACCAGTGTTGACGCACTTGCTGCTTTTCCAGGGTGCAACTTCCACGTTTTCCACTGCAGAGCAGCAGGAATGCCACGGTCTGCAGAGATGAAGGGGGACCCCCACCCAGGATGTAAGGCTGCCTCTACAGTGGGCACAGAACACTTTGAGCCATAGATTATCTATATTTTTTTTTAACCAGGAACTTGAGATGAGAAGGAATAGGAACAGAGAGCCATCAGATCTGACCCAGCAGGGGACTACCCATGGCTTTTTCATCGTGTGTTATTCTTCCAGCAGCACAGACTTTGGTACCTGAACCAAATGAAGGCTTTTGTACCCCTTGGCACTGATAGAGGGGGGATGGATATTTGGGGAGGGAACAGGGTACACGTTGCCATCAGGCCCTGTGTACTGCAGAGCACCTCAGCATCACTCAGCAGAGCTCTCCGAGAGCAGAGAACGCTGGAATCAATTCAGAAGTAAATCTGCGAAATGCATTGGACACAGACACAAATATAATTAGCCAGGACGGTGCCCGAGACAGTTTGCAAAGCCCTGCAGGTCAAAGGCTCAGCTGTGAGCCCTGGCACGGGGAAGTGCTGCTGTTCTGGGCATCTCCAGGGGCACATCTCTCTCAGCACCTGTGAGCAGAGCAGCTCAGAAATGCTGCACACGACCAAAATGATTCCTCTCAAGAGCTTTCAGGTTGGTCTGCTTTCCACTGGGGGCTCTGAAAAGCAGAGAAGTGTCTCATCAAAGTCATTGGTGAGTTCTTGACCAAGCCATTGGAGCAGCCTCTGTGCTATAACTGCAGAGGCCATTCACAGAAAACAGCTTTTAGGGCAGTGATCAAACTGCTGTACAGACAGGCAGTGTGTTTTTACTCATCTTTAAAGTCCTCTTTCAGAGCCTAGTCCTCTTTTAGATCCCTCATCCTCTGAAACACCTTCCAGAAGGGATCAGAGTCATTTTACCCTGCCCAGAGCCTCAGAGTGGCTGTCAGGAGAAAAGGAAAACTGCTCAGGCCAGACAGAACTTCCTGCAACTCAAACTGCACATCAGAGTGTCCAGCAAAGGGATAAGCAGGTATCGGGGATGGGGGCAAACACTGGAAGGGGAGAGAATCCCTCAGAGAAAGGGACCAGAGAGGATGAAAGGGTCCTGAAAATGAGCTGGCCTTCTTCCCCCAGACCAGCCTGCCCACGGCAGAAGGGCAGAACCAAGAAGGAAGGTGGCAGAAGGCACCGTGGATTCTTCCAGCCGCCAAGAGCCCTCACAGCCCTTTAGATATGGCTGCTGTGGCAAGAACAGGACCAAACTGGGATGCTTCTGGCCAAAAGGGCTCCCTCAGAACTTCCTGGAGCCCCCTGATATGGATCAGGGCTGTATTTACTGCACTGTGTGACAGGCAGCATGGAGTCAACTTCTCAGAGCACTTTAACTCCCCCAGACAGGTGAGATCTGGCTCTTGTCTTCTCCTTCAAGTGCAAGAGCACTGCTTTTCTGCTTTCCTTAAAAAGCGCTCTCAGCCTCCCAGAGCAGCTGCCTCGAGTGGCAGCTTTGTTTCCTCTGCTCTCTCCTTTGCAGCTTTCCTGCTGGAATAACTTGGTGAGCAGAGCACTGCAAAGGCCAGCAGGGAGGGGATCCTCTCTCGGGGAACAAAGAGAAGCAGCACTCTGGATTTAGGCCAGAAAGAGCTCTCCAAGCGCAGCAAGCACATCCCATGGCGTGGAGTTTGATGCCTCTGAAGGACCCCTACTAGCCCTGGGCTGTTCCTACAGCAGAGGTGGGGAGGCTCCTGCATGGGCATGGTCTGGGAACTGGGATGAGCATGGCTGCCATGGAGAAATGAAATGAGAGAGGAGATGAGGACGAAGGGGGGATGCACGGGCTTGGCATGGGCTGGTTTGGTTTCTCTCACCCTTGTGCACTGCAAGCAGTGGAGCAATGGTGCTCTGGTGCCAGACGGTGATTAGGAGTGTCCAGGGCAGAACTATCAGCACGATAGCCAGGATGTCTCGTCTCTTCGGCATCTCCAAGACTGACTGGGCCCACAGCTCCTCATTACCTGACAGTGAAAACCCCAGAGACAGAACAGCAGAGCACATGGAGAACAGAAATAAATGGGCAGGAAGGAGCAAGGACAGAGAGAGAGAGAGAGAGAGCGCGAGAGAGGAGGGAGAGAGCAGCCAAGGCGACACGACTCGTGGGTCTTACCAGTGCTTACAACCCACCCATTGCAGAAGCAGGTTTGGAGCGGCCTCGGCTGCTGAGCCCAGGAGCAGGAGGGCACTTCTGCAGGGCACTGCTGGAGCTGCCAGCAGGAGCCTCAGGGACTCATGTGGAAGGAAACCTGCAACACAGAGCAAAGGCCAGTAGGCAGAGAAAGTACCAGAGTTCTCCTCGGGAAGGACAAACCCCACGGAGGCAGCGAGCAGCAGTGTCCCACCCCTCCAGGGAGACGCCTCCTGCCTGGCCAGGGCCTTGCCTTCCCTTTGCATCCCCTTGTCAGGCAAGTCCCTCTTGTCAGGCGAGTGAAAGCTGCTCAGTGCTGCACTGTCTGAGCCATCCCAGTGACACCTGAGCCATCCCTGAGCCATCCCAGTGGAACCAGTCTGAGCCTTCCCCTCCAGCCCAAGGAAGGTGCAGAGACTGCCACAAGCACACCACTGCCACATCAGCACGCTGTGTGAGCCCCCAGATCCTCCCCCTTGGCCAGGCAGAGCTCTCAGGGTGGCTGCACCTCTCCTCCTGGGGCATGGAAATGTGAGCCCATGGTTTTCTTGATGCCTTAGGGTTTCAGCTTTTCTATTTTTCATCTCTTTGTGACCCTGCGGTTCTTTAGTGTAGAACTCCAAACCCCACACACAGTGTGAGCTGCTGCTTCCCCAGTTTGGGCAGACACAACAATTCCTCTCCAGGAATTGCCTGGGGATCAAGGACCCCTCACTGCCTCAGGCCTGAGAGATGGAAACAAAAGGGAGTTGGGGCAGCAAACTTGGGGTCAATGCCTTCATTACCTGAAGCTGTAATTGGGAGATGAACCCCCAAAGTGCCAATGGACCAAACTGATCAAAGTGTGCAAACCCGTGACCATTGCCCGTTTTGGGTGCAGCCCCTGGGGGGCTTTGTCTGCCCTAAATGTACCTGAAGCCCTTCAATAAATAGAACTGCTTTTTATTCTCTTCATTCTGTCTGGCCTCTGCTTTTTAGGTAGCCCTGGAAAAAGGCATCATTCCCATCAGAATTCCCTCAGCTCAGCCCGTCCTGCCGGCAGCTCCAACACAGCCAGTCTTAGCTCAGGCTTCCCGCAGCCTGCTCAGGTTGGTTCCCTCTCGGAGGTGCTGTGCCCGGAGTATATTAAAGTGCCACAATGGTTTAGTTTGATGCAACACGAGCACATACAAGATTTAAGCAGACTGTATTTCACCCCGGCGCCTCGGCGAGCAAAGCACAGCACTTAGCGGGGCTGCCACGCTCGGTGGGCAGTTTGCAAACACGGGTAGCACTTTAGTGCTGCTGCTCCCATGTGGGGACACGCATTAGAGGCTGCTAAAAGGGCTGCAGTGCAGGCAGGCAGAGCCCAGGGATACTGCAGGATGCTCTGGGAAAGGCTCTGCTCTCCCACTGACAGCGATCTGGGAGTTATCAGAGCCCCTCCTTAAATCTCCTCGGGCTCTTGGTGCCACGCTACTTGTGCAAATATTTTCCCAGAGCTGGCTTCTTCTTGGTTGCATGGGGCAGGCGTGCAGAAATCCAGGTTCAGATCTCTGATCGGTCCAAATTGGATTGATCTGAGTTTCCCTTGGCCAGTAGGCTGTTGAGCCAGCCCCCAGCACAGAGCCCACTTGGAATGAAATGGCTCCAAGAACTGCCAGGTTTTTCCTCTAAAGGAATCTTGCAATCAAGCAAATTCAAGTGGCTGGACAGAACCTAGTTCTTCCAAATTAGCACTTCAATCACAAAGGTATTAATTTACCCGGGAAAGCAAGAGGGAAGGGGGTCATAGGTTGGGCTTTGTCCTTAAAAGTGTCATGAAAATGTCCCTCAACAAAAGTTTCAGTGAATCTTTTTTTTTTTTCCATGTATACAAACCCCAATTTCATAGGAAAATTTCCAGCCAACTCTAGCAAACAGCCAGTTCCCCAGTCAGCGCTCTCTCATCTGTTTTCAGAATTGGTGAAAGCAGCCTCATTCAGACAAAACAAACCAGGGAGGAAGAGGAGGAATTACTCCAGCAAGCATCAGCCTTCTGCTGCATCCCTGTCCAGCTCCTGGAGCCAGAGAATTCCCGCTGGCCTTGATCTGCCAAGGCAGTGCCCTGAGGAAAGAGCATCTGGCCTCATCCCTGCTGTCCCTGCGGCTGCTGACTGCGCCTGAACAGAGGACAAGGAGTGTTGGCATCCTTGGAACCCTCTGATAAAGCTGGAACAGGTTCCCTGAGCATCCCTGCAGGGCAGGGCCGTAAGGGGCAGCTGGAAAGGCTGAACACCTTACCCGGTGAAGTGCCTTCCCCAGAAATGCACCGAGGAGAGGATTCTGCTGACGGAGACGGGGTGGGAGGAAACAGCAGCTAAAAAAAGCCACTCAGAGCCCATTCACAGCCCCTGGCAAGCTGCCACGGTGGGCTGGCACCACCAACTGCCCCGTTTGTCATGGGCAGCTTCCTCCAGACACAGTGCGCCGACCTTAAGGCTGCCTTTTCCCTGCCTCCTGCCGATCCAGGCTCAATTCAGCCCCGTCCCATGGGACAGGCTGAGCTTTGCCACGATGGAAAATGGGCCCCTTCGTGCTGGGGGGCTGCTCTGCTTTCCAGCCCCTCAGCCCTGGGGAGAGCGCGCAGGCTGCAATGATCCGCGCTTGGCTCCGTCCCCATCGATTCCTTCCCAGGGAGCATCCAGCAGCTCCCCGCTCACTCCGCTGTCCCTGCGGAGCTCCGGCTGCCCAGGGCCGGCACAGCCCCTCGGGGCCCGGCAGGGAGAGCTGCCAGGCACAGGGAATGTTCCAGCGCTCCCTTCCCTGTGCCCCCGGAGCTGGCCGAGCCCCCTTTGCAGCACCGGCGCAGATGCCACTCACATGCAGCGGCTGCCATGAATGTCCCCAAAGGGACCCCAGCCCAGGGGGGTCCCAGATGGCGATGGGGGGCTGGCAGGGACACGGAGCCAGAGCCTGCCCCCAGTTCTGCCCACGCTCTGCACCCCGAGCTGCCCAGCAGCCTCCAGGGAGCACCGCGGGCTCTGCTCTGCAGCGGCTCCTCACTGCCAGTTCCTGAAGGGATTTGCTTTTATGGATGATCCCGGCTGAAGGATTCCTTTGGGCTGGCTGTGAGCAGTGTGAAATCTCCATCCGGAGCATTTCAGGCTTTCCTCTCAACACCCGAGGGGTCTCAGTGACACAAAGCCACGCTCCCCCCGCTCATCACGGGCCAGAGCTGCCCAAGGTGAAATCCATTTCCCTCTGTGAACAACATCAGCCAGGAGCGCATGGGAGCCTGTGATTGTGCACTGCTGGTGAGAGGAGTCACAGCTTCGCAGCCCGAGACGGAGGGCTTGCCCTAAATCCCAAAATTCCCTTGTGGTCAAAGCCAGGCGATGATTTTTCTTGCTGTTTGTGGCACGAGACAAAAATTGGCCCAAGAAAAATGATGTTCCTCATCAAAGCATTCACTCTACCCCTTCCCCCTTCATAACACCCCTCGCCTTTTCTCACTGAAATTGTTCAAAACAAAACCTGCTTCATTCAGATTGTCACTATTAAACTTCTCCTGTCTCCTCTTCCCCAGGGAAATGAAGGAGGAGGAACAAATTTAAACATCAGTTAAAACAATCAAACTCGATTTTCCACTACAGAAAGTATCCTACCTTTTCTTTGTTGTTTTTCACCACCTTTGAGAGATGAGGTGAAAGCCACAAATCACTGGCTCAAATGTACTTGATTTTGGGGTTAAAGTACTCCTAAAACGAAGGAGTTTTGCACGGTTTTGGGAAGAATCGGGTGCCACATGATGAAAGAGATCCCCATCCTCCGGCAGAGGGCAATGGTGTCGAGGAATGACAATATGGAAAGGGCACTGATCTAATAAAAAAGCTTTAATAAATCCTGGAGCCACGTGTTACTAACATGCTGGATTATTAAACACTGAAGGTTCTTTTTTTAAATCAAGTTAATTGGCATCAGCTCTGACACTTGCCATAGGAACGAGTGATTTGATCCGCAACCTTTATAGTCAGTTTTACCTTCATTCCTCCTCTGGGGCTGCTCAGCCCCAGTGTCATCAATCCTTGGTTTGCCCACACTGAAGAGAAGTGATGTAGAAAATGTTAGACTAAAGAATGGCTTGATTTGAATTTGTACCTATACATCTTACTGGAGTAAAAACACTGTCTAGATGTGAAAGAAACACACCCAAAGAATCCCCAGACAAACGCAGCAAACACTTTGTTGTGCTCCAAACAAGCCAGGAAATAACAAACAAACGCTGCCAAAACCTGCAACAAAAGCTTTGCAAAGAAAATAAACATTCACACTTCTGGATATTCTCACCAAAAGCTCTTCCCTCCCAAAATATAAACACGGGGTTCCTTTCACTTTTGCAACAGCAGCTGGGGCTGGCCCCTGCTGAAAAATGATGCTGGAGTTGCACAAGGCAGAGCTGGTCCCTCTGCTCTGCCCACCTCAACCCACAACCCCTGTGACCCCAAAACCCTTTCTGAATCCACACCCAGGCTCAGGCACAGAAATCAACCCCAGGGATGTGAGCCCAGAGGGGGAAACTGTGGCACGGGGTGGTCTCAGCACAGCAGACCCAGGGGACGAGGCTGGGTCAGGCCAAGGGGCCAGCTTGGATGGGGTTGGGACCAGCCTGGGGCAGTGGGAGGTGTCCCTGCCCATGGGAGGAGTGGAACTGGATGAGATTTAAGTTCCCTCCAACCCAAACCAGGCCAGAATTTTGGGATTCTGGAGCAGTTCTGAGCTCCGGGTGCCCCACACTCATCCCTGCTCTCCTTTCCACACTGCTTGGCAGGGGACGGGCACGCCAAGCCTCTGTCTAAGATTTTTGGTATTTGGCAGAACAGGCCTGTAAAGCACAGGCTAAAAATAAAGGTAGTAATAAAAGCCTCTTGCTCGTTAATTACTCTGTAAGCCATTACTGCCTAAAAACCCCATAACTTTAATGGGGGCTATTATAAGTATAGTAGCAAAACTGTGGAGCTAATTAGTGTTTAGTTATTAAGCAGAACATAGCCAGAACTGAGTAATGAGCACACAGAATTGCTGCTTCTTGGAGGATTTAATCAGGGGTGGTGTTTTCAAGCTCAGATTCTCCTGATCCAGGGGACAAAAGGACAGAGGATTTTCCGGCCAGCCCTCTCAGACAGCTGCGAGGGGGAATGGCCATCGCTGAGCTGATCTGCGCAGCACCAACCTTGGAGTGCAAGTCAGCAAAGGGTGGGAGAATGATCAGAAATGTTTCAGGTCTCCAGAAGAATCCTTCCAGCTAGAGGAGACCCGGATTCATCCATGAGAATCCAAATTTTGGAGCCGATGCTGCAATGGAGGGTGAGGGTTTGCATCATCTCTTCACCNGAGGGTGAGGGTTTGCATCATCCCTTCACCCAGCATTTGTTTCCTTCTTTTAACAGTTAAAACCATTCCTATGATCAGAAATACAGAAATAATGCATTCTCTCTATTTTTTTTTTTTTTTTTAGATCTCAGGAATTCAGAGATACTGGGAAAGCCGGGTTAGGAAGCTCAGTTTCTGGAGGCTGTTTTTTCACTCAGTATTTTCTCCAGCTTCACCTACAAACCACAGTCACTGCACTTGCCTTGGCTACAGAGCCATTCCTTGTGTTTTCCAAGCTGGCACAGAACTGAGGCACAAAATTTCCCTGACCTTGCAACAGCTGAGGCAAAACCCAACCCACACTTCCTGTCCAGCCTGAGCCCTGTTGCCACAAATGGGATCAAGAACACAGATTATCTCCCAGAACAACAACAAACAACAACAACAACAACAACAACATTAACCAAGCTTCTCAGAACAACACTTAAATTTTAAAGCAAGCATGAGTAAAGTGGATCAAGGGAGCTCAACACAAGCACAATTAGCTGCTGGAACTTATTGCCACAGGATACTGAGAAGAACAAGAACTTAACAGGATTCGAAAAAAGGATTAGTTGTGTATGTGAATAAACTGCATATCCAGAATTAGAATGAACCACCCACCAGCTTGGAAAACATGTAAACCCTTGAGTTTTGGAGCTTCAGCCAAATTTTAACAAGCATCAGAAACTTTCTCTTCTCCAAATTAATCCCCCCTCCGTGGCAGAATCAGGACAGGAGGTGTGGTGGCACTGCTCTTTATGCTGTGACACAGTCCCAGGGCTCCAACAGCAAGGCCCATCTCCTGGGAAAGCTTGAAAAGATGGGATTTATTGTCCTAAATGTGTTTGTTTTCCTGTGCAGGCTCTCACACCGCACTCATCACCACAGTGACCAAGGGCTGTCCAGATTTCTCCTTAACTGCAGGCACTGCACTTCCTCTCCGTGTCGCTCCAACAGGATCTTTTCCAAGGCTGGAAAAGGCAGGAATCCTTCCATTAACTGATTTTGGAAAGGGCTGAACCTGGGCTTTGCAACCTTCTTGTGCTAAGCAAAGCAGGAGCAAAACAATCTGTCACAGCCCTGGCACCAGCAGCGGCGAGGCTGCCGTGGCTCCTGGATGCTGGGACCAAGGAACGGCACCACTTTTAGGGACCCTTTCTGCTTCCAGAGGATGCTCTGCTCTGCCAGGATTGGTAACACTCTCTCCAGCCAGGAAAGCTGTGGCTTGACTCAGGTCTGGGATGAGGAAGCCTCCCCAGCACCCAATCCTCCCCGACGAACGGCTGCAGTTCACACACGGCTTTTAAAAACCATCTCTCCCGAGATGAAAAGCTGTTTGCCTTACAGCCCACATCCAAAATAGAAAGGCAACTGGGAGTTGTTTTTCTTTAGGAAAAGCTGGTGGATTTTCGTTTGTGGGTGAGTGCTGGGGAAGTGCTCCAGCAATTCCCTCATTTCAGGTTTCTCCATCCAAGTCTCCTCATCTGGTGACACAACACACCTTGGGCTGTCCCCTCTGCTCAGCTCAGACCACATCGGCACTGCCAGCCTCAGACACATTCCCAGGCTCTCTAGTTCCACCTCTGTGGTCTGCATTGCACCGAATATTTAGTGCACCGCTGGCTCCCATGGATCTGAAAAAGTGACATTAACAAAGGATGACCCAATTTCAACGTGATCGGGCTCAATTCCACAGCTCCGTAACAGGCTTTGCATATGCTTTGTCCGAGGGGTTTGAAGGCACGAGCTGCCACGTGGGGACGGGTGGCAGCTCAGAATGACCAAACCTCACTTTTCCAGAGGAAAACCTCACCTTTCCAACCTGCAGGCCAGCAAAGTGCATTTTTCCAGGATGTGCAAGGCCGAATCATCGAGCTGAATGAGTCAAGGCTTCCTCTGGACTTTCCTTTCTCCCTCTGCCCGAGGAAGCCTAACAAACCAAACCAGTGCAACACAGCAGAAGCATAAAAGGAGCCAGACTGGTGCTCACTGCTGCTGGGGCAAGGATTCCATCACCTCCACCACCCTGCAGCTTGCGCTGGTGATGGTTGAGAGAAGCCCCAGGCTTTTACACCCCGGGTGAATGAGTGCTGGAGGATTCTGTGGGCGCACCTGGAGCCCTGGGCTGGTGGGATGTGCTGGGAGCTGCCTCCCCTCACGCTGGCACCTGGGAAAGTTCACAAACCCTACCCTCAAACAGCAAGAGCTGTGCACAGCAATTCCCAAACCCCCAATTTTATCTCCCAATTCCCAAATTTCCCCGTTGCAGACCTGGAGGTGAGACTGCTCTCCCCCTACACCCAGTGCCAGGGGGGCACAGCAGGGTGGGACACACCTTTGGCACCCCCTGGCAGCAGCTCAGCAGCCCCAGAGCCATCAGCACTCACTTTTAATTAAAGAGTTCTTCCCTACCCCTGGAAGAAAATAAATCCTGCTCTATTTAAAAAGAGTTATTAATAACCTGATTCTAATGTATAAAAGAGAAAGGGAGAAAGAAGCTCACAGAGCTGTGAGCAAGTTCACCCTCTCCCACTGCAGAAAGCCACCACTGGGCTCTCTAAACACTTTAAAAAGGGATTTAGTTTTTAAAAACACGATTATCCTCTTTTCAATAGCAAATATCAAATATCTTAAAGGTTTGGTTTTTTGGGTTTTTTTTTTTTTTTTTCAAAAAAACATGAAGACATCCAAATTCTCCATCACTTTTGGAAACAGCAGCAGCTGTTTCCAGGCACAAGTCCCTGAAGACAGAGGGGGAGCAGAAACTGAAGCAGGAGCTGCTGTTGGAGCTGCTGGACACTGTGCAATGTCCAGCCTGGGGGATGCTCCAGACAGGCAGCCAGGAGCGTTCCTTGCCCTGGGAGCAGAGTGAGGCTGTTCCTGCCTGGGGGAGGCAGGGCGCTCCTGGCAGTGAATTCCCACCCGGCCTCTCCTCCCTGCTCCTCCCCACGGTGCTGCTCAGACCTGGGGGGCCTGCAAGGACCTGCTCTGGTTGTCAGAACCACCGAGAGCAGCCACACGGGGAATTTGAGCTGAGGAGTGTCTGGGCTGTAAATTCACGTTGAAATTCCTGCCTTATTCCAAACCACCCTTTCACTGCACAGGAGCTGCCAAGGGATAACGGCTGCACCCTGAGCCCGAGTCTTCGCTCCCTTCTGTCCCAGCCACCCCACAGCACATCCCAGCACTGCAGGAGCAGGTTTAGGGCAGAGCAGTGCCAGTCACACTGATGCCTCAGGAGTTCAGCTTTTCTATTTTTCATCTATTTGTAACCCTGCAGTTCTTTAGTGTAGAACTCCAAACCCCACACACAGTGTGAGCTGCTGCTTCCCCAGTTTGGGCAGACACAACAATTCCTCTCCAGGAATTGCCTGGGGATCAAGGACCCCTCACTGCCTCAGGCCTGAGAGATGGAAACAAAAGGGAGTTGGGGCAGCAAACTTGGGGTCAATGCCTTCATTACCTGAAGCTGTAATTGGGAGATGAACCCTCAAAGTGCCAATGGACCAAACTGATCAAAGTGTGCAAACCCGTGACCATTGTCCATTTTGGGTGCAGCTTTGTCTGCCCTAAATGTATCTGAAGGCCCTTCAATAAATAGAACTGCGTTTTATTCTCTTGATTCTGTCTGGTCTCTGGTTTTTGGTAGCCCTGATAAGCCATCAACAGGAGCATTCCCAGCAGGTTTTCACTCCCGTGACCTTTCAGAACAGCTCCAGCAAAGCTCAGCGTGGCACTCAGAGCTCCCTGCTTAGCAGCTGGACAAGAAATCAGCCTGGAGAGAAAATTCCCAGCTCCCATTCCCATTAGATGGCTCCTTTAAAGGGATGAGGCTCAAATCCTGCTCCCTGCTCCGTGCTGGGTGCCCAGACAGGGGGCACTAATGGGACTGAGGAATTAACGTGGATTCTTTGATGCCATAGCATGGAAAGGGAAGCAGGGGAGGTGGAATTTGGCATGATTAAGCAGATGCCTAACTATAATTCAGCAGCTTGCAGTGCAATCAATTGGTGCTCTCAGTCCTGCCGTCCATTAGTGCAGCCACAAACCAACTCACCCTGCTTGGAAGGTCATTTTTAAATTGTCTCCTTGGTGGATTTCCTGTCCCTGCCCAAATTCTGGCCCTGCTGGGCCTGCTCAAAGGAGCACACAGGCTTCCCAAGGTGCCCTCATCATCCCTGGCTCACCAGGTCTCTCCCCAGGGAACATGAACTGCTGCCAGCCTGGGAACCTTTGACATGTCAGGATAACCTGGCCCAATTTCCATGTGAGAGGAATTTGGCAGGGAACCATTCCTTCTCTTCTAGCAGCAAAAAACCCCCGTATGCCAATCCAATAAACCCGGAGCTATTCCAGCATTGCCTGAGGAAATGGGATTTGGCTCCTGGAAAGGCACAGGATGAATGTACTGGTTTGTCCAGCTTCCAGCCGTGGTCTGGGTCTGACTCTGGCTTCCCTGTGGCTGAGGTATTTTGGCTCACCTCACCTCAGCCTGCTCTGGAGGTGAGATGGGAACAGCTGCCCACTTTTGGCCAGGAATCACCAGGCTCAGGGCGCTCAGAGGCTGAGCACAGCGGTGGCACAGGCACCCACGCCTGAGGTGCTGGCAGAGCCCAGCTCTCACCAATCCCATGGCCTGGAGAAGGCAATTCCTTCTAATTTTAGGATCATTTAAAACCCATCCAGATCTTCTGAATGAGAAATGGAGGAGTCAAACTGGTANTTCCCTTAATTTTGTCTGGCTTGTGTTTAGGTAGCCCAAAAAAGGTATCAAAACAACTCAGAATGAAGCTGACAGTTTCACAACTCATAACTCAGCGAGCATGAGGTTGTCACAGGAAGAAAAGCATCCCCAAGTGCTGTCCCCCCGCCAGCATCACTCCCCAGCCCCTGCCCTTCCCAGGAGCATCCTCAGCCCTTGGAAAAGCTTGTCCTGCTTGGCCAGGAGCCATCCTGCTATCAAATCCTCCCTGTGGTGCACAGAGCGCCTCGGCAGCAGGGAACTCTGATCTACAGGTGTCTGAGGGCACACAGCCCTCATCTGACACAGCCAGAGCTGCAGACGTGCCTGAGGGACACCCAGACTCCCCTGCAGGCTTTTGCTTGCAAGGTGAGGTGCCAGATGAGCCCTTGGGGAGCTCTGAGGAGCTGGAGGGGTTTGTAAGGGCTGCTCTAAGAATATTGTAATCACGCAGTAATTATGGCGCATCTCAAATCAACCCGGCAAATCACAGCGTTATTATCGCGGCTGTCACCAGCCCTGCCTGGCAGAGATCAGGCCCAAGGAGGGAGCAGGGCTAAGGGAACAACCACAGAGCTCCACCACTCTCCCTTCAGGCCTGCCCAGCCCACACCCACCAGCCTGGCAGCTTCCTCCTTCCTAGGACCACATCTGTCCCTCCCTCAGCTGCATCTCAAGGTACCACACTTAATTAGTCAGGCTGATTTTACCTTTTTTCTTTTTAATTAAACAACCATCTTCAAGCACAAGAGCAGCCCTTGTGATTTGATTGGAACTGTCAGTCTTTCAAATGTCATTCCTGTAGATGACTAATCTTTAAAAACACGAGTTACTAAACTCATTGACTCAGTTGATAATGAGCCAGTGCAGAAAAGATGGTTGAGACAGAGAGGGAGGAACCAGAGCTGCATGGGCTCTGAAGGTGCTGCATGGGGCCACTCTGCAGCAGGAGGGACTGGGGCTGGGGAAACGCTGAATGCAGGCTATGGAAATGGGGATGTGGCACATCAGTGAGGACATCTGGGCACTCCTGCTCCTCCCAGTCGCCGTCATGCTGACAAAAAAGAGGATTTGCTGTCCCAGCCTCTCTGAGTGTGCTGGTTGCCATTGCTCCCCTCTGCCCCCCACACAGGCTGCCTTTGGAACAGGATTCCCTGGGCTACCTGACCTCTCTTTTCCCAAATCCACCCAGTGTGGCACAGCTTTGGGAAGCGTCCCAAGCGTTACAAGCTGAAAGTGTCCCACAGCAGGAGCAGCAGAGGGGGCACACACTGATCCCACCCCAAAAGGAGATTCTTCCCCACCCCACAGGCTCTGTCCCAGCCCTGCAGAGCTCCCACTCTGCTCTGCACCAGGATAACTCGGGCTCTCAGGTGAGTTATTCACTCTGAGCCTCCTGCCTTCAGAGCCTCCTGGAAGGAGACAAAAAGGGCTGCCAGGCGAGGCAGAAACAGTGCTGGCAGCATTTTCAAAAGACAAACGGGTGGCCCGAAGGAGGTGCCTGTGTGGGGTGACAGCTTTGGGGGATTGCAACAAATCCTTTGCCACCAGCGGCTTCACAGCTGTCAAATTTCCCTAAGCCAAGGGACAGCGGTGGAAGCAGAGCTCAGGTCCCCCAAAATGTTCAGCAGCAACAGATTCATGGGGTGCAGCATTTCCCCGAGCCCAGCACCCGACAGGAATTCCTGCATCCTCTCAATGCCACAGCCAGTTACTCCTCCACAAAGGGCAGAAATTGGCAGCTCCCCCTCCTCTCCTCCCCTGGGCTTCATTTATAGAAAGACACCTTTTATTGCCGTTTTTCCTCTTTCCTGAGGCCAGCCTGCCAGGCTGGATGCAGAGACAGTATCTACACCTGCAGGATCCAGCCAGATCCCCCTTGCTGCCAGGGGATTCACCTCAGAGTGGTTTTTATTCCCAGCTGTGCCTGCCAGGCCCCTTCTCAATGCTCCTCTCTGAACTCTGCCTGCTTGCACTTGGGAGAATTTCAGAGTTAAAGGAACTAATAACTTTTAACTCCAAGGGAGATGAGGCTTCAAACTGGGCCACCCGAGAGTGAGCTGAGCTCTCACCGTGCTGCTGCCCAGTCTCAGACAGAGTTGTTCTTTCCCACACAGATTCCAACCCATCTTTTCAATACTCCCCATTTTAGCATTTGTCATTTTTCGTCCCCGCTAAAAATCACGTCAGGAGCGATGCTCCCCGACCTGACAAACAGAAGGAAACACTTCCAAAGCCTTGCAGAAGGTCATTCAGGAGCTGCACTCCCTGGGAAGATGAATATGTCCGAGTCATGCCTGGTGAATGTGACACTATTACATGAAAGACACTGGAAGAATTATTCATCAGCAGTGGCTTCTGTGGCTCCAACCTCCATAAACAGCTGCTGTTCATGCAGGTGGATCCCAGCCCACCTGAATAAACCCCTGGCTGTCCCTACAAGCCAGAGCAGCCTCTCCTGGAGCTCTGCATCCCTGCAACCTCCACGGGAGCCAGGGATGGCAGGAGGGAATATTCCTGCATCTCCAAGGCTGCAGGGAGCAGGCAGACAGAGTGCCATGAACTGGCTGGCAGCCTTTCAAAGGTGGCAGGCTTGTGCCAGATTATCCTTCTCTCTCTCCCAAATTAGAAGCAGAACGTGCCACTAGAAAGTCAGGTGAAAGCTGTCTCTCAAGGAAGAGAGAGGCTCAAAGCATCCTGCTGATCTGAGCACAGCCAGTGCCCCACAGAAATCCCCACAGCTCTCGGGTCCAGCCTCTGGGCTGTTCCAAACCTGCCCTGGCAGGCATGACTTGGGTTGCTGACCCGCAGCATAAATTGTGCTGGGGTTTATTCACAGTTTATTCACATTTATTTAAACATGGTTCTCCTGCTGTGGACACAGCCACAGAAAGCCCCTCTTGGAGGCAGAGAAATGGCATCATTATAAATGTTCACCTTCCCCAGGCCCAGAGCCCAAGGTGGGCAGTGCTGTATTGCATTAATACAAAATATATTTTTATATAAATGTACGCTCATATACTCCTGCTGACTGCTGGAGACAGAAAAAGACCAGCCAGGCCTCCTCTCTGCCTCAGTCACACACATTGACATCCAAACGTCACCTCTGCCACTTTTCCAGCCCCCAGCCCAGGACTGCTTCCCTCCCTGAGCCTCCCTCCCTCCTCCAGACACCAGCCCCCTCACAGCCCTGCCTCTCAGCAGCCATCACGTGCATCTATTATTCAGGAGAAATATCAAGTTATTCATGAGCCAAAATAGGCTCCAGGTACTGCACCCAGCCTGACAAAATCCCTTCTGTTGGCTGCTCCATCCCCAGCCCGAACTCAGGGAGGGGAGAGCGGATCTGGCCCGGCTTGGGTCCCTCCCCTCCTGCACACTCCACAGACTCCAGGCTCCCCCTTGGGCTGGAGGAGCTCCCCACAGGACAGCACTGGCAGGGCAGGGAGGCCGTGGGCACTGCCCTCAATCGCAGAGCAGGGAGTGCTCCAGCCGCAGCTGCACAAACCAGCTCCTCCTTCCATCCAGCCTGAGCCCAGTGTGGCGGTGAGGATTTAACCCGGTTCATCCCTGCTCTGGGTTGGACCACGGCTGCAGCGCCCAGTGAAGCACCAGGGATGATTTCCCTCATCCACACAGGCAGGAAATGCTCCCAGGAGTGCTGCTCCCGTGCTGGAGGCAAGCCTGGGCAGGAGAGCAGGAGCAGGATGCAACATGCAAGCTCCACGTGTCTCGTTGCACCCACAGCCCTCCCAAAAAAGAGCAAAACGCTCCAGTGCAGACCACAAAAAAAGCCCTAAATCCTGCACTGGAGCACCCAGAAATGCTGCAGCACTCTGATGTGCTTCTGCTGTGCAAGGAAGGCCTTGAGGAAATGATTCCACGGGACAAATTCCTACCACAGGACTGTGGGGTGGCTTTTTTTTAATTTTTTTTTTTTTTTTAATAGATAGATGAGGCTGACATGAGCTGAAGCTGGGAAAAGGTCACTTGGATGCACTGGTCCCATCACAGTTCCAGGTTTACTTTCTGTGTCACAGTCTCTGGGATTCAGATGGAAAAACCACGAGAGATCACCCAGCCTGTGGGGCCAGGGCAGTGTCACCCCCAGCCTTTGCTTTGCTCGTTCCCTGAAAAGCAGAACTCCCCCGAGGACATTTCCCAGGGAGAACACTCCTGGCCCTCCCAGAGCCACCTCTCTGAAGAGAAACTCATTTCTTCTTCAGCTGTAGGAGCTGCTGAGCAGATGGAAAACACAAAGGGTGAAATCCAAGGAGTTCAGCCAGAATTCCAAGATGGAATTTTACAGCCAGGTCCAAGGGGAGGGGACCCAGGCACCCACCCGCTGTCACACTCAAGCAGCCCCAGTGCCTCACAGCAGCGCACGAGAGCATCTCAGCCCTTGCTTGGTGCCACCAGGACAAGTCTGGACTATGCAAACTCCAGCTCATCCAAAGCGAGATGCCTGACCCCCAGGAGTGCTGCTTTTTATTCACTGGGAGCCCGAGTGGGCCCCAAATCATGCTGGATTATGTTATGATAATGCTGGAAGTATTATAAATACTCTGTGTGCCAGACAAATCCTGGAGCAGGCTTCCAAATCCCCTCAAAATCCCCTCTTGCGTCTCTACATTCATCCATTCATGAAATCCAGAGCAGAGCCTCAGCATCCATCCTTCTGCTCCGGGGCTCTTTCCAGCTGAATGGGAGGTGAGGAAGACTCGGGGCGTTTCTCCTGGATTAGCCTTTTTTTTTTTTTGGCATCTCAGGTGCCAAATCTGCAGAGGAACCCGCAGGGTGTTTAGGAATGATGTCCAGCGAGGCAACTGAGACAAATCCCGTGGTTCTTTCGGTTCTTTCTCCTGTCAGAGAGTGAAGTGTGTCTCATTCTCCTGCTCCCTGCAGGGCCATAGGAGCAGGGAGGTCCCCTCAGCAGAGCTGGCTGTCTTTATTCTTTTTGCAAACAACAGGGAGAGCTTATTTGGTCTATTTTAGGGGAATTCCTTTAGATCAGATCAGCTTCACCCTGGAAATTCCTATTCTTGTTTACAGCTGAACCTGGCTGAGGCAACACCCCAAACTTCAGAACACTAAAGCAAAGGGTTCCCCACCTTTTGGGGCTGAGCAGACTTCTCCCTCTGAGCCATAGCTCTCAATTCCCTCTCCACTGCTCTTCAAGAACAGCGCAAAAATCCCTGTAGAGAAGCTTAGCTCTTGTCCTGGCTTTAGGAAAAGAGCTCAGATCCAGGCAGGAGGGGGATCTCGAGCATTTCCTATTTATTCTGCTGTCACAGCCAGGCATATCGCCTTGTGCTGCCCATGGCTCACAGGGAGAGCAGAGCTGGAGGGATTTGAGGCACCACTGCAGCTGGGAAATTGCTTCAAGGCTCTGTGGTACCCGGGCAGGGCAGGAAGAGAGTGAGAACAACTGCACGGGGCTGTGCAGGGGGAAGGAACTCACTTCCAGGATGGGAAACACGGGTGTGGAAGTGTGCCCCAAGGTGTTTTACTGCCCAGAACTGCGCAGGGGGAAGGAACTCACTTCCAGGATGGGAAACACGGGTGTGGAAGTGTGCCTCAAGGTGTTTTACTGCCCAGAACTGCGCAGGGGGAAGGAACTCACTTTCAAGATGGAAAAAAAAAATGGGTGTGAAAGTGTGCCTCAAGGTGTTTTACTGCCCAGAACTGCGCAGGGGGAAGGAACTCACTTCCAGGATGGAAAAAAAAATGGGTGTGGAAGTGTGCCCCAAGGTGTTTTACTGCCCAGGAATCATTTTCTGAGCCTGTGAACAACATCCTTTGGGAAGTGTCGCTTGGTACAACCAAAAAACCCACAGAGAGAGAGGGATAAAGGTAGGAGGAGGGCTGAACTGGCTAAATTTTTGGGACAGAGCACTGGGAGAGCAGGATCTGCTCCCCAGCACTGTGAATTCTTTGCCCACTCTCTCGTTCCCTGGGGATGTGGAGCTCCCATGGCTGCTGGAGGAGGATGAATTCCGTGGTGACAACACACCGTGTCACTGACAGCTCCCGGGGGTGGTCCTTGTGTCTCCATCAGGAGATGGAGATTAATTACAGCCCCACCCCGTGATCTCTGCTCAGCAAATCCCTCCTCAGCTCCTGGAGGTGAATCCAGCCCCGATGTCAACTTGCCAAGCCAACCACAGAAAGTCAAGGGATGCAGGAGGAAAAGGGGGAGTCCCTCCTCACCCTTCAGCCCTCGTGCTTGGCATGGGTCACTTCTCCTGCCACCGCAGCAGCAAAACAGGGGCAGGTGACTGATTCAGGATCTCCACAGGCAAAACATGAGCAGACAGCGCATCGCAGAGAAAAAGGACCCACAGAGCAGCCGCTGCAGAGTGGCTCCAGATCGTTCCAAGGACATTGACTCCAGAAGGAGCTTTGCCTTTGGGGTGGGCTGAAGCCACACCAAACGCTCCTCCAGCTAAACACAACTCACAGCTGCAGCCCACTTGACTTTTCAAATGAAGGCCTGCAGGAAAAGTGGAGGGTGAGGAAGCCACAGAGGGCATGGCCACAGAGGAAGATGCTGACCAAGGCTTGCTGCATCCCCAGAAGTCAGGGATCTTGCTGAAAAGCAGTCCTGGAATCCGGGCAGCCTCTGGCACTGCTCATCCCTGCCAGAGAAAATGCACAGAAATGCAAGAAAGGACCACATCCTGTCCTCCTCTGGATTCAGATCTGGCCACTGGGTTTTGTTGGAGGAACTAAAAATTGCTTTTTTGCACAACTTTTTTTTTAGAGACAATAGAAATAGAACAAGGGCAAGAGGGAGCAAAATCATCTCAAAAGGCAAGTCTGCAAAAACCACTGAAAAACGAAATGCAACATTTGCCCCGGTGTCCCTTTTGAGACAGTCCTTGTCATTTCCCAAGGCTTCTGCTGTGGCAACAGGAGGAGGCTGGAAGGGATTGAAAGGGCAGACACCCTGTTTTGGGTTCAGAAAGCATCATTGTGGCAGGGAACAGCCAGCTTTGGCCAAGGAGAGTGCGTGTGCTCACACTTTGGTCCCGGAAGGTTTCTTGGTGAGCTTAGGCCAGATCTCCCGGAGGGCTGCCAGGAGGATGCAGCAGGGCTGGGGATGCTGTAACCCAACCAGCCCTGCGCTCTGGAGGCACTCACAGCTCTCCTTGCCTCAGCAGGTGTGTAACTGCAGAGAAAGCCCAGAAAGATGCACGACAGCCAGGCAGGGAAGGGGAGATCCAGCACGCCTGAGCCTGGCTGGGCTCTGGGGGCACTGCCCTGATGAGGACAAAGGCACAGACAGGGGGACAGCCCCTGCCAGGGTTGGGGCACTTGGTGTTCACTGTCCACTCCGAGCCACCCCTGTGGGTCAGGAAGCTTTGGGAAGCCAGCAGGGAAAGCTCTGTCCCTCTCCTGTGGACACTCACGCTGAGGGAGACCCTCATGGAGACCCTCTGGCTTTTCTGTCCCAGAGAATCCAAACGTGAGGCTTGTGTCCCCTGTTCTGCACCCTGCTGGCTCAGCCAGCTCCTGCTGAAGCTGCCAGGGAATCCCACAGCATTTCCCTGGGAATGCTTTGGAGGGGTGCAGGAAGGGATTTGTGATCCAGCTGGAATGGGAACATACTCAGAGCCAACATCACTGCTTGCATGTTTCTTGCTCTGCCTTCCCCACACCCATAAATATTCAAACAGGAAAATAAAATTATTGATCAGCTGCCTTCCCATTATAGCAACACCCAGTGTCCTGCTGTCTCTGGCCATTTCCAAAGCCCCTACCACAGAATTAACCCTCCTGGGAGAAATATTCTTCCTAAATATTGAATTCCTTCACTGGAGCATCTTCTACATTCCTCGAGGCTGGCACAGAAACCATAGTTTGGAGTTTCACACAGAAAGCAGATCTTTTCCCCATCTTTTCCCCAGTGCCTCCATTTTCCTTTCCACACCCTTTCAGTCCCATCTCTGCCAGGTAAATCCCAGCCCTTGAAAACTTCCAGCCAAATCTTGGTGAATCCATTCCCTGAGGTGGAATGTTCAAGGACACCAACAATCCAAGTGTGTGCAGACCAGTGCGAGAGACTCCCGAGTCTCTGCCAGTCCCTCCCGCTGGGCCACAAACTCCCTGAACGTTCATGCAGACTCTTACAGCCACTGATGGCACTCCAAGGCTCAGGATGTGCTCTCACCAGCGGGGACTTCTGGGACACGTCATTATTTCAGTAATCAAAGCAAATGCTTCCTAACCTCATGCCAAGAGCCATCAAGAAGCCCCTGAAGGCAAGGGGAGGAGGGGGATGTGGCAGACAGCACGGAGCAAATGGATGTTGCAGCAGCAAGATCCTGCCCAGGGTAGTGAGGGATGGCCAGGCAGGAGCTCTGCTGGCTGGGAATAACTGGATGGGGGCTCCACAGCTGTAAACATCGGAATCTCCGCGGGGCTTTCCCAAACATCTGGGTTAAGACGCCTCCCGGCACTGTTAGAAGTTGTGCTTTCTGCTCTGACACAGAGAAATTCAGAGTTCCACGGTCAGAGACCCAGGAACTGAGTCAGAGAGAGGCCCAGCAGGGAGAGGAAGGCATCATTTGTGGGCAGCTTCATTGATCAGCACTGACTTTCTCCCTCACAATCACTGTTTGTCATCCCCTCCCACTCCCACTCCATAACACAACACGGATCCCTCCTCAGATGGCCAAGCCTTGCTCACCCGTCTCCTGTTCCCCCCAAAGACAGCACTTGGGAAGCTTTTCCCTTTAAGCAGCCTCAAAGTTGGCTCTCAGCACTGCTGGCACGAATGGGAGCGATTTCAGTCCCCCCTCCTCCTGAACCCCCATCCCTTTCTGGTGCGAAGAAAAGGCAGAGGATGACCAAGGGAAGGGAAAAGGAGAGGAAGGTCCCCTCTCACCTCCCTGCCCTCATTCTGCACGGACGCACGGAGGGGTGCAGGGCCACTGTGGTCCCCGAGAGCCCGAGGGGAGCCCCGGCGCCGGTGCAGGCTTGGGAGGGCGATGCTGGGAGCTCCCGGAGGCGAGACACGGGCGCATCTCCCCTAACCCCGGCAGCGCTCCCCAGGGAGAGCGGCTCGGTGGCCTCAGGCAAAAGGGGGGGCAAAGCGATCTCCAGCACCGCACCCCCGGGACCCGCTCTGCGTCCTTTGAACGCGCGGGGAGGGGGAGCAAAAATCGCTCGGAGTGTCTCCTGCTTCCTCCCCTTCCCTTTCCCTGCCCGCTGCATCCACGCACCCACACGCCCTGTGCAGAGAGGAGCCGCGTCCTGCTCGGCTCAGCCATGCGGTGGGAGGAGGCGAGAGTTACCTGATGGCCACAGCCGGAGCCGCCTTCTCTCTCCATCGCGGCCGGGAAGCTGCTCCCATTCATGCCTTAATCCCTGGGAACAGAGGCACGATTCAAAGCGGCTCTTCGCCCATCCGAGGGGGCTCCCCCAGCAACCTCCGCCTCCTTCTCTCCTCCCTTTTCTCCTCGTTTGTGGCGTTTCGGTTGGTTCGTTGTTTGTTTGTGGGGTTTGGGGTTTTTTTTTTAATGTTTTCTTTCTTAATCCAGGCAGCAGCCACGACGCTGCTTCATCGCATCCCTGCCTGTGTTTCTCTCGCAAAGGAACATCCTCGGAGGGCTGGCCGCTCCTGCCTTGCCTCCGTGCAGCTCCGGCTCGCAGCTCTGCCTTCTGCAGCGTGGCGTTCGGGGAAAGAAAGAGAGGGAGGGAGCGAGCA
>WBMY01002311.1:200737-234502 GCA_013397315.1 Donacobius atricapilla | reverse complement strand
GGGTGGCAGGCAGAGCTCGGCTCCAGCTGCAGCCCTTCCGAGGAGCACCCTCGGCTCCTCTCTGCCCGAGCCCGCGCTGATGGCTCCCAGCTCAGCCCGCCCGGACTTTGGGAGCAGTGGGCAGCACTCCTTACATCTCATCCCACTCCCCTTCTTGGAGCACCAGCCTTCCCATGGCCCCACCAGCCATCCCCACCCAAACACCCCGTGCCCCCACGTCCCTCTGGGGGCTGACCAAGGGTCCTGGCACTGGATAAGGGCAGCAGGAGTGTGATTTCCCATGGGAAGGAGGCTCTGGGTGTGACTGGGGCTGCCCCTAAGCTGTGACATCTGCACCCAGCCCAGCAGGCACACAGGACCCGTGTGTGACCTCTCTCCATGCCCAGAACCATAGGAATGCTCCCTCCTTAGGTGCCACTTGGAGGAGGCAGGGCTTGAAGGGGCAGGGAGAGCAAAGGTCTTCCCTCCTGATGCTGCCCTTGAGTAGCTGACCCAGCAGGGCTGACTCATGCTCAGCAGCAGATCTTTCACAGTAGATCTCTCCCACAGTGAGTGTGTCTCCAAACGCCACAGCTGAGCAGTTTAACCTGAGCCTAAAGTCACTGCTGAGCCTGGGGGGGAGGCACCTCTCACCTGTCCTGAGCTGCTTCCAACCACATCAATCCTCCCCAGGTACCACCGTGTCCTCCTGTCCCACAGTGGACGTGCACAGATCCACAGATTCTCCCCTGCTGTTCCCTCTCTGTAAGGTTACAGTGCCATGGAAACCTGTTGGTATAGACAGATTTACTTATGCTTTACCAAAAAAGGAAGAACAAAGTAAAAAAAACCCACCAACATTCTGGTAACTGGGGAAATCTTGAGTACTCAGGGATCTGAGATCCATAGCGCGTGGAGCTACCTCAGCGATCTTCACCAGGGATTCCCACAGTTTTCACTGGACTTCTTGGTTTTGAACCTACATCATCCAGACTTCAGCTTTAACTTGTGCATCTCCAGCGGATGCAGAGATTTCTGCTGAGAAGCTTGGAAACCCAAACATTACCCACAAACGATCAGCCATTGAGGCCCACTGACAAATCCCAACTGCATCACTGGGGGACAGGGATTCCCATCCTCCTTATCCCTGGAGTGGAGCGAGCTAGAGGACTCCACACCACTGCCTCGGGTGGAAATGAGCCCGTGCTGGACAAAGCAGGGAGATGATGCCTCCAAGCCGTGCTGAAACACTGTCCAGGGTGATGCTGGAAGGAAGGAGCTTTAAACGACCTCTCCCTGCAAGCTGCATCTGCGGTGTGGAGGAACAGGATGAGCAAGGACTGCCAGCCCAGAGTCCTTCATGCACAGCCAGGCAGCTCCTGCTCAGCCACCTCCTCTGCAAAACACGGCAGCTCCTGCAATCAAAGGGAACGTGGCCTTTTCTTGTCCTTGGTCTCATTTTCTGCAAGGTACCTAGGGAGAGATCAGCTCCAAAGACTCCTTGCCTGGGAATTTTGTGCCAGCTCAGCTAGTACTAAGGGTTTCACTGAGCTCCATGCCTATTAAAAATGCATAATGTCCACTCATATCAAAAGGGTGGATTCAGCCCCAGTGCTTTTCCAGCGTGTCCCAGGCTGTTATGGCATGCTGGAGATGGATAGGAAGGATCTGTCCCTTGAGGCCCATATCAGAATGAGAAAAGGGCACATTCATTGAATATTTCAGGGGGAAAAAAAAGAATGAGAAGAGGCATAAAAATGCTCCTGCCACAAAACCTAAACTCATAAAAATTCAGGGGGGAGGGGAGGGAGATGTGCTACACCTGGGATTTATAAAAATTATGGGTGAGCAGTAACATTTCAGGCTGAGCCCTGCTCCAGTGCCTCAGAAGACCCACAAAGGTGGAAAGCATTGGGAAAAATATCAAGGAAGCTCAGGGAGCACATAGAGAGGCATTGCTTCATCCCCGTGGACAAAAATTACAGCGTGACGCACCCAGAGCTGCTTTTGGTGATCAGAGCAGCAGAACAACCATGCAAAGACACTGCCCTGACATTTCTCAAGGTTGTCCCTTTGAACCTTCACATATCCACTTGTCTGCAAGCTGGATGGGGCTGCGCCACGCTCCCCAGGGCCAAATTCCAGGAGAGGGCCAGCAAGAGGGGATGGGAGGAGAGGCTCGGCCAGTCCTCCCATAGGATTCTGGAATAAAGGGGGGAAATGTGCTCTTTGCCCGGATCCAGGGAGCTTCACAGAGCTTGTGAATCTGGAAGAGGCAGCATCGCTGTTGACAGCAGTGTGTATAAACAGAGCAGCATTTCCCTGCTCCCTCCCCCTTCTTATTATAGCACAAAACACCCCGAGTAAAATACATACACACAACAATCCACTATAAAAGGAAAACAAAGCCCGGAGCGTGAGCGCGCACACGCAAACACAGAGACACTCTGCTGGAGAATACAGCATAGATCCAATACCTTGAATGTCATTTTTTTAAAATATTAATGCTGTGCTTCCGGCTAGGTTTATGTAAGGTTTGTTACCACGGGGCTGGAGGCACATGGAAACCTAAAGGAGATGCTCCCAGCTCCTCATCCTGTGCCTGCCCCAGCCGCCCTGGGGCTCAGTCCTTGACCCTTCTCTGTCTTGTCCTTCCCAACTCCACAGCCAGGCAGCAGCAGAGCTGGGGCAGGCACGCTCCCACCAGGCTTTTTCCCTGTGAGAAAGCAGAGCTGCAGCTCCCTTTGCTCCTCTCCCCCGTGTTTGCCATCTGGCAGCGCTGGGAGCATCCGTGCTCGGAGCCAGGCACGAACACGAGCGGTGCCTCTCTCCGGGTGAACAACCAGCTCATTAGCTGAGGCTGTGAGGGGCAAAGGGAACAGCACGAGGGCGAATCCTCAGTAAACAGCAGGGTATGTTTCAGCAGAGATCCCCGTTTGCACCCAACCTGGCCGTCAGCCTCTGCTGCTGGCCCAGCCACGGCTTCACGCCTCCAGCAGCACTGCCTCGTTTTCCTGCCGCAGCACCGGAATTACCTCCCCTCAGAGAGTTTCCCCAGGTTATCGTCACCTCGTGGTGCCAACTGGAGGTATGACTACATGCAGAAACAGGGAGAGGGGTGGGATGGGCCTGGTGCTGAAATGCCAGCCTGAGCTCCTGAGACCCAACCCTGACCTTGGTTCAGGGCGGAACCCTGAAGGTTCAAAGGGACAACCTTGAGAAATGTCAGGGCAGTGTCTTTGCGTGGTTGCTCTGCTGCTCTGATCACAAAAGCAGTTCTGGGGGCTGTAATTTCCATCCAGAGGGATGGAGCCATGCCTCTGTGTGTGTCTCTGTCACCTGATGGTCCCACTCATCTTGGCATGCAGGTGAGAGGGACTAGAGCTTGTGGGAGAGGCTACGGAGGAAAAAAATGCCAAAGTCTGGCCACTTTTCCGAACTAACACTATTCCTCTTCTTCCCACAATGGCTGTGGCTGCTCATACCCAGAAACCAAACTAACAAATACGTGTTCATTCTCCATCTGACCAATCCCCCCACCCCCCTGTTTATGGCGCTCCCTTCAATCACCCCAGTCCATCCCACTCTCTGGAACAGATCCTTGCTCCTACTTCAGTTGTCATTTGCACACTGGGCAAAAATATCCTCCAACAAGTGCCTGCTGTCCTGGCTATTACCCTCCAAGGGCCAGAGACCAACAGGTTTTCCTTCCCTTCTCGAGGACAGGGAGCCACTTTCCCTCAGCAGCGGGGAGGAGCTGTCCAGCCCTGCAAGGCTCTGGCAGTGGATGGAGGAGGTTTGCACTCCCTGATCTGTGGGTGCAGGCCTGCACGCTTCGCAGCCTGCGCACAGCAGGCTCAGGAGCAGGGCAGAGCCGGAGGAGACCAGAGGAGCCCTGGTGCTGTATCAGCAGGTGGTGCTCTCCCCTTCAGCTGAGCCGCAGCCTGGCGTTTTTCCACCGGGATTTCCTCCAGTAAAGACACCTCAGCCCCCTCTTTGCCCCGCTGAGAGGCTGAGCCTGCATCAGCTCAGAGCCCGGCAGGTGAGAGCTTTGCATGGAGCTCCCCATGGACAGCAGTGCTCCTCCACCTCCTGGAAGAAACTCTTTGTGGGCTAAAGACCCACCGTGGGTGAGCTGAACTCAGGGGAACATCCAAGAGGAAATGGTTTAACACACTGCTGGGAGCTGGCAGGAGTGCTTCAATAACCCCCAGACTCCTTGTCCAGCTCCAGCCTTTCCCGATCGTTATCCTGGCCAGGCTCCAAGAGCAGAGATTGCTCAGAGACCAGAACGGCGCAGACTGTGCTAAATCATACACCAAACTGTTCTCTGAGGGGCTTGAATTTATTGGGAAGCACCCTCTTAGCAAACGAACACCACCAGCTCCCTCCACGTTGCCCGGTGATTAAGCTCCGTTTCCAAACCCCCCTGGCACCCTGCACACAGGTCAGGAACTCTTGTCTTTGCTGGATGTCGCAGCTTGAGGAGGGAGGAGAGGAAGCCAACACATGCAGCCACTGCTGGAATTATTGCTGGGTCTCTGGGTATGCTGAGACAACTACAAATGGGGACCTCAGGATGACAAAAGTCACAGACTCTGTTTTTAGGGGTCAGGAGGCTCAGCAGCCAATCCAAGCCTGCATCTCTCTCTTCCTTAACATTCCAGCGGTGCTGTTGGCACATCCTCTACCCCATTTCCTGCTCTGCTGTCCCCACATTTTCCACCACTGCTTCTCCAGGCAGTTTCGGCTCTTACTGAGAGAGAAACTTCTTCAAGAGCAGCTTGTGACACTCTGGGATTGCAACACAATGAACTGATAAAGCGAGACATAGAAGCGCATAAATAATCATAATATCTCACGTCCCAAGATCACACAAGCAATTTGGATTCTTTTTTCGTGTCCCGTTTATAAATATTCATTTCAGAGATGTTTTAAACCAACAGAGCCTGATACAGAATTGCTCCAGAAAGCTCCAGCCTGGCGTTCCCAGGCAGCGTGGAGAGACTAGAGCTCTTTGCAGCCTCATCCCGGCAGGGTGAGTACAGCCCTGCAAATATCCACAGACCGTGAGGGCACGGCACAAAAGAACCAGCTCCTGTGGCAGTCATGTCCCTGCCATGTCCCCATGCCCTGCTATTAACCTCCAGCTCTAAACTATTATGTGACAACATGGGAATCACGTCACCTTGTCTGGGTTTTCCAGGCTGCCACTAAACAAAATCACCGGGATATATAAAAGAACCTGTTGTGTTCGTGCTTGGAAAAGAAAAATTAGTATGCAAACAGTGATAAATCGTCTGATGGTCACATTTATGTTTTTGTCACGTGGTTAATCATATGTTCAGTTTAGATACAGCTCCACACTTTGCCTCTCTAATCCGAATCCCAGAAGGGCCTTATAAAACCATAATCTGCAATGCAAAATTGCAAAGCATATGGGAGTGTCTATAGATTTTCCAAATCACCTGTGCCCTAATTTAATATGAATAACAATTAGTTTACTCTTATCAGTTAATTGTGCCCCTTGTGGATTCAGCAACACTGCATCTCGTCACCGAGCGCCTTTGTCTGAACAAACTTTAATTACACTGCCTCTCGCCCAGCCCCGCTCGCGGCTCCGGCAACAAAGGTGAGATTGCTGCTAAACAAAAATCCCACGGAAAGGAGAAGGGAGCCAGCAGCTGCTCGTGGGGAGGAGCAAACAGAGCAGCCCGGGGTTAACAGCGCGGAGTGTAACTCCGGTCCCTCCAGCATCCCACAGCATCCCAGAGCGGCGGCAGCAGGAGATTGGCCAGTCCCAGACAGCACTGACAGCTCTCCTTCCCCATCTCCACTCCAAGCTGCACTTCCCAACCTGGGCTCCATCGCCAGAAGACTGTGGAAAGGCTTCATCCACCTCGGGGGCTGTGATTAGCAGAAGACTGAGAACCCTGACCCCTTATTTCCAGCTCTGCAGCGAATCTGAACGCCGGGCCCTTCAATCCGAGCCTGCTCCCTCATCCCCTTCAGCCTTGGCAGTGATGGAGGCGATGGGCTGTGCACACACCCACTCGCCCAGCGCTGAGGGATCAATCCTGCCCTGCTAACACCGTTACTGCCCCCAGAAGTGCTGCAACATTTACCTTTGGCACGGGAATCACGTTTTCTTTTCAAGGCGCAGAATTCCCCCTTGCGAATCGTACAGCAACAACAAAAAGAGCAGATTGAGGACGGCTGTTCCTACTTCCATTTCAAACACTGCAGGGTTTTGCACACACACAGGCCTTCAATCTCAGTTACACCATCACCTTGGCAGCAAAATGTTGCCTTTGCACAGCAGAGGATGCAGGCTACAAACCCTTTGGCAGAGCTGAAGGAGCAGGCCTGCAGCGCGGCAGATAAAGCCTGTGGCGTGAGGAATGCTCCCACCCCTCTCCGTTCAGCCCAGGAACGAGCTGCTGAAGCCATGGAGGGTGTGCACCTTCCCCTCCTTGCTGGAGGAGGCCCCAGCATCCTGCTGCTGCTCCCTGTCCCCGAAGGACTTTTACCACCATTGGAGTTTGGTGAAAATTCCTGCTGCCTCTCCACAGCATGAAGCCCTGCAGATTTTTGCCTCACAGCCTTCAGAGCAGGTGTAAAAGAAGGATTCTCTATAATCTGTGCTGATCCCTGCTCCTGCCCAGCCCTGAGCACAGATGAGAAGGACACTCACCCCGCTCAAGTCAGGGAATTCATTACCTGCCACATCAAATATGCTCCTCACCTTTCTGCTGCCTGACCTCTGCTCCTCTCCAAAATGGGAGATCTCCACCCTTACCAAGGAATAAGCCGCTGCGAATGCTTAATTGCTTTTATTACACTCCTGTAATTGTTATCATGACCTTTCTATGGACTATTTTGATGTGCCTCTCACCAGGTCATTACTGCCGAGCCATAGGTTCCAGCGGAACAGAAACATTAATCTGCTGCAGACAGCAGATCCAAAGCTCATGCTATTTGATCTCTCCTGGTGAAAAAGGGGCCTACCAGCTAGGCCAGGCCGAGCTCCAGCATTCTGGTGATGCCATGAAATCACTAATTTTTCCCAAGTTTCCCCCACCTCTCTTGCTGATCCCCTCATCAGCTTAGCAAGCAGCAAAGCAAAAGCAGCCACAATTACAAATCTTAAATACGGCCAAGAGCAACTGGAAGAGAGCGAGCGGGGAGTCCAGGCTGCAGTGGCCAGGATAATTCTGCAGGCAGCATTAGAGTGAGTCACTCCCCCAACTAATTCCCAGCTAAAGAGAAAAATCAGGCTTTGAGATTCTCCATGGAGGTATGAGCAACTACACCTTTGCAGTTCTCATTTCTGCTCCAAGCCATCACACAGAGCCTGATGCCAAACTCACGAGGCACCAGGCAGGACGAGCTGGCAAGAGGGAGCAGGGGCTGCCTTTTGACCATCTCATCCTTCTCAGAACAAAGCCATGGCCCGAGCAGGGTTGCTTTGGCTGAAGAAGCTGGAAATATAAACCCAACAAAAGCTCATCCTGCAGACCTGCCAGCTTTGGCAGCGTTCATGCAGGGCTGACAGCCTCACCCTGTAAATAAATTGTTCCTGGTGAAAGGAGAGGAGCCATCTCATCCATCTCAGGTGCTGCAAATCCACTGCTGGCCTTTCTGAGAGACTGCACTATATTAAGGGAGCTGTTTAAATGGCTACCAGCTCACCAAAGAGCCTTTTCATAAACAGAAATGAAACATTTGTTAAGCTGTAGTGGCTGCCCCATCCCTGGAAGTGTTCCAGGCTGGACAGGGCTTTGAGAAACCTGGAATAGTGGAAAGTGTCCCTGCCCATGGCAGGGAGTGGAACCAGATGATCCATAAGGTGCCTTCCAACCCAAACCATTCTATAATTGGCTGAATTTCTAATTAGTGACAATCCTTTCCTTTTTCTTCCCCCATCTCCCAGCTACTCATTCCTGTCTAGAAAGAGAGAGAGAAATCTCCAGCCAAAAGTGAGATAATGTCGTGTTCTCTCTGAGAACAGAGCACACTCCAGGGGAGGGACTGCCCAAGTCCTTGCAGGAAAAACTCCCCAAAGCCTGGCTGCAGCCTGGAGGACTGCACTGCTGCAGGAGCAGGGGCAGCAATCTCCTTCCCATCCTCACTGATGACACTGATGCCTTGTTGGGGCTACCTAAAAACAGAGGCCAGACAGAATTAAGAGCATAAAAACCAATTCTATTTATTGAAGGGCTTCAGGTACATTTAGGGCAGACAAAGCCCCCCAGGGGCTGCACCCAAAATGGACAATGGTCACGGGTTTGCACACTTTGATAAGTTCGGTCCATTGGCACACTGGGGGTTCATCTCCCAATTACAGCTTCAGGTAATGAAGGCATTGACCCCAAGTTTGCTGCCCCAACTCCCTTTTGTTTCCATCTCTCAGGCCTGAGGCAGTGAGGGGTCCTTGATGCCCAGGCAATTCCTGGAGAGGAATTGTTGTGTCTGCCCAAACTAGGGAAGCAGCAACTCACACTGTGTGTGGGGTTTGGAGTTACACACTAAAGAACTGCAGGGTTAGAAATATGTGAAAAATAGAAAAGCTAAACCCCTAAGGCATGAACACAGGCAGAGGCAGGGAAGGGCTCAGCCCCTGGCCAGGGGCACAGGCACACCAAGCTGCTCTGTCCTGCAGGAGCACAGCCCTGAGCTCCCAGAGCATTTCTGTGCAGGGATGGGAGGGCTGGGGGCGCTCCCAGCCAGCAGCAGCCTCTGCCAGGGAGCTCAGCCCAGCATTTCAAAGCACCACACTGTTATAAAAATGACAAACTCTTAAATAACCACTTTGTTGCTGGGTCTCAAAGCCTTTTTGCGCAGCTGCTGCAGTGCCTCTGACACAGGCACGGACAGCAGCGGGGCTGAGCTCTTGCTCGGGCCACAGGGACATCCTCAAACTGGCCCGAAGTGTGCCTGCAACTAAATAAACTTGCAAATGCCCAGTTTAACGTCGTGTTGGATGCTGACCCAGTTTCTCCTCCCCTCTCTGTTCCAAGAAATGCAGCTGTTCAGGGAATCAAATCATCAGGGCTCACTCGGAGCCTGGCTGGTCACGGCGCTGCCCTTCGGGCTCTCAACTGCAGCACCAGGACACCAGGCTCTGTTTTAGTGACAGTCCAGCAGCGCACGTCTGCTCAGGTAAATTAAATATCACCCTGATTAGTTCTGATACACACAAGCATCCCCCGCCAGCAGCTGAGGAACAAACAGGCAGGACAGGAATAACATTTCCCTTGCGCTGAAAGGAGCAAGTGCAAGGAACAGCCCGGAAAAGAGAATCATTTCTCATCTGTGTGAAGCACAGCATCATTCCCACCGGGCAAACCACTTCCGAAACACATCTGGATCAACCACAGGGGGCTTTGTGCCCGCAGCCACTCCTGGGAACCCTTCCTGAGGCCAGGCTCTGCATCCACACACACTGGGGCTGTTCCGTGCCCAGCCTTCCCTCACCTTTGCACCCCGGCCTCAGGTGGGATGGGTTCCCTCGGGCACAGGCTGATGGAGGGAGCAGCCAGAGCCCGTCAGGAAGCATCAGGCTCAGGGGCTGTCTCCTGCACTCAGCCCCATCCTGCTGCTGCTTCCCAGCTCTGAACAAACACTCTCCTCTCTCCCTTTGCACCGCCTGCCCTCGGGCGACACTCACGGGTTTCATTTCCTAAATGCTGTGATTATTTTTTCATGGGAAGCCAGCTGGAGGCGAGGCTGGGTGAAGTGGGGCTGCTTTTCAGGCAAACTGCTGGCTTGAAGGGCAGCACAGGGAACCTGGGAGGGAAGGAAAATACTGGGAAGTATCCAAAAGCCCGGGATAGAGGATGGTGTTTCCTGCCCTCTCACCACGGGGGTCAGAAATCATCCTCTGGTTTAGAACCGGGATAAAGGACAGGCTGAGTTTTGGAGACACCAAGTTCAACCTTAGAACAAGGCACCCAGTATATGAATAATGGAAAAGTCTGTAGCAGCTCCACGTTTGAGTTTGCACAGACATTTGCACTTGAAGCAGACTCAAATCCCTCTGCTTCACCCTTCCCTGATTGATTCCAGCATCCAAACTCGGTGCAGTACTGAGGGCAGGGAAACATCCCATGCAAACAAAGTGAAATATTAACTTATATTTGTAGATGACTTTTTAAAGAGTCTATGAAGAACGAATATGAAATACTACTCTGAAGTACTACCCACATCTTTTTGCTCTCCCCTGGCTCAACCCCCAGTCACACACTCCATCTGAGCCCAGGCCGCATTTTGAGCAGCAGAGCTGAGCACAAAAGTTTTATTTCGTTGATTCTAAGACTAAAACAGCTCAGGACACCTCTAAGAGTTGGATGCACAACTCACCAGCTTCTACCAGAAAAGAAAAGAGCAAGTAAGCGATACCTGAACCTTACTGCCACTCCCTGCTCCAAAGCTGTGGATCCCTGGCCTCTCCCCACAGCTGATACCTGCCCCTAACTGCCACTCCCTGCCCCAGAGCAGTGTCCCCAAAACTGTAGGTCTCCCTTCTGTCCCTACAGCTGATGCCTGCCCCTAACTGCCACTCCTTGCCCCTAACTGCCTCTCCCTGCCTCAGATCTGTGTCCCCAAAGCTGTGGATCCCTCTCCTCTCCCTACAGCTCTGTTTGCTGGCCACTGTTTTCTGCCACTCCCTGCTCCAAAGCAGTGTCCCCAGAGCTGTGGATCTCCGTTCTGTCCCTGCAGCTGATACCTGCCCCTAATTCCCATTTCCCTGCCCCAGAGCAGTGTCCCCAGATCTGTGGATCTCCGTTCTGTCCCTGCAGCTGATACCTGCCCCTAATTCCCACTCCCTGCCCCAAAGCAGTGTCCCCAGAGCTCTGGATCCCTCTCCTCTCCCTGCAGCCCTCTTTGCTGGCCCTGGCTGTGGCCGGGGCCAGAGCTGTCAGCTCCCAGCCCTGACAGGAGCAGTTCTGCTCGGCACACTTGGGTGAGCAGCCCCTTCCAGCACAGTTTGTTATTCACACGCTACGCCTGCTAATTGCTTTCTGAAATGGGCAAGGAACAGATGACGAGCAGAATGCAGCTCCTGACAAATTCCCCGGCGCTGTAAATACGACTCACCTTGCTGTAAACAAGGAAATGCTAAAAGAGAGGGAAAGCAGAAAAGGCAGAACACAGAGCACAGGGAAAAAAAAAATCTCAAGCTTCTGTGCTTCAAGGCAGGCTGCACAGGGGTGAGGACCCCAATCTATTTGGTGTTTCACTCCAAAGGCACCTGGCAGCCCCTGGGGAGCACATGCTAATGCCAGCACAGCCACAGACCATTCCAGCAGAGCTGATTAGTGCCCAGCAACCTCTTTGTCTTGCTGAAGATACCCCGAATCAAGGTCTCCCAGGCAGGCTCTCTGCCGTCAGAACTAAATCCTAAAGAATGGGATCAAGGCAAGGTTTAAAAACATAGCAAAGAATTTTATTTCCTTCAGGCTCTGAGTGTCTCATCAGGTAGGAGAGGCTTCTGCACCTCCCAGTGCACAGCCCCACCACGGAACCAGGGATCTGCTGCCTCTTTGCAGGTGTTGTGTCTCTGCTATTTTATGGAAAATATAATTTGCTCTTAAAGATAATGAGATTTAAGATTAATAAACTTGGGGCTTTAAGCTCTCTGGGTTGTGAATCCACAGGCAGAACTTTTAACACACTTCCAGATTTCTCCTCGACAGCCACAAGGCCTCGAAGCTTTTTGAAACCCCAAACTTCAAGGTTCCCACATTTCCAGGAGCAGGAGCTCTACAGGGAAACATCAAATGCCATCAGACTCACAAGTGCTTGGCAAAAATTGACAGCACTGGTGTCCAAACATCGGGAATTGGTGACTAAACTCTTGTGCAGTGATAGGGTCCAACAGTGTGAGTCATCCCACCCCAGAGGAAAACGCATTTCAGTTCTAGACGTAGAAAAAATACAAACCCAGCTCTCATTCTTTGAGGGTAAAAGGTGCTGGAAGCCCTAAAATTATGGGCTGCAGACAATGGGAAACTCAAGAGTGACAGATAAATGGTTTCTAGAGCTCCTTGTGGAAAGACAAGTAGGAGAGAACTTCCACCTGTGGGAAATGAACTCTGTCACTGTTTGGGGCACGAGGACATCAGCTCTGATAGAAGATATCAAATGAAGTCAAGCAGATTAGGGAAAACGACCATGGAAATTTGAATTCACGGGATCCTTTTTCTGCAGACAGATGGTCATTTCAGCTTTCTATTCTCTAATCCCTTGTTCTGCCAAGCAAACATCCTAAATCCCAGATAATGTAGGTTTTAGCATCTCGTGCGTCTCCCCCAGCATTAAGGATACATATGCTGGAACATCTGCATGGCCCAGGAATTGACAGCCACAGGATTCTCCTACCTGGATCCAGTACAAGCCACCCTGGCCTCCAGCCCCAGCACAGGCCCCTGACCAAGCAGCCTTTTCCAGCCATCCTGGGGGTCAAAGGGGACTTTTCCTGGGAATGGCCTGTCCCTAGGAACTGCTTCAAGTCCAAAACCAGACATGAAACTCTGCTGGGAAAAAAATCAGGCTGCCAGACCAAGGCAGAGGAGCTGATTTCTGGGGGGAGAGGGAGAGGAGCAGGAGAGTGATGAGGGCTTGGTGCTCAGAAACTCATTCCCAGTTTCCCTGTTTGTCAGCTCAAGTGATTCACTGAAGCAGCTCCTGAAAACTCACCTCACCGAGGGTGTCCACAATTAAACAGATATTGAGCTGAATTCCATGAAATATGCATATTGTTTGCTTTCTGAAAAGCTATTTAGATCAGGATGTGAAAAGACCAGAAATTGAGAATTAGAGCAACAATCACTCCCCAAGAAGCCTCTAATGAGCTCTGGGTGGATGTGGAACAAAGGGATAGTCTGGAGGGGCTCTGCGAGGGATGCACTGGACACACTCTGCTGGTGTTAGAAATGGTCCGGAGCTCTCGGAACCAGCTGTAGGTCCAGCCTGGCTTCCTCACAGGGCAAGGTCTCAAAGGATGAATTATTGCAGCGTAGAAATCACACCCGCGCTGTTAGTGATGGTCCCAGCAGAGTCCCCATTAAATGCACGTTTGAGGAGCTCCAGAGGCAGAGTGAGAGCGAGTCCTTGGGGAGCCCAGGGACTTTGGGGAGCCCACCCCAGCCACGCTGTGAGAGCCGAGCTTGGGGACAGGGGGAGGCCGTGGTGTCCCTTGCAGGGCAGAGCCGCCCTGACCCCAGCGCTGGATTTTCCTCCCCTGGCGCAGCAGCAGGGCCGGGTGTCCTTCATCCTCCTCCCTCATCATTCCGGACAGGGGAGGGACATCCCTGACCAGGAGGAACCACCCTCCTCTACCTGCAGCCTTCCACCGGGCAGGGTTTGGGATCTCCACCTGGGAACATCCTCCCTGACCTGCAAATATCCTCCCTGCCCTAGGAACACCCTCCCTGAGGTTCCAAAGGAGCCCATCACACCCCGAAACTGCTGCCTCTGTCTCCCATTCCGTGGCTAATGGCTCATTGTTTGTACTCGTGCACGAGGAGTAAATTCTTCATTATTGGAGAGAGATCTGACATGTACAAACAATTGGAGTAAATTGATTGTATTTTCCAAATCATCACACAGACTCTAATTCTATCTGCAAGGAGCACTAATTTGCACTAGAATTGCCTCCTAAATTAGGAATTAGAGCTTTTGACAGAGAGGAGCAATGGCTGTCCTTGTGTCACAAGGCAGGAAGGCTGCAGGTCCCTTCCCAGCTCACACCCAAGAGCCTTTTTGTCCCTCAGAATTTACCGATGGGTGGTGAAGGAGTTAGATCACTAAAGCAGCTTTTAAGGGAGGAAAGGGAGGAAACAAACTCTTCTTTTAAAAACGAATAAAGCATTTAGATGTAATTGTTCTATACCCAGAGCATACCTCTGTCTCACGCAGGAATTCCCTTGAAAACTGGACACAGAAGGCTTCACACACCTTTTTTTGTGGAATGGGGATGCTCTGTAGGGAGCAGCCCTGAAAATCAGATTTCAGAACGTGCAGGGAGAGGATTTGTTCGTGCAGGAAGCAGAGGACAGGGTGCCCTGTGCTCTCCCAGACATGAGGTCATCTGTGCCAGCCCCCGAGGATGGCAGGGAGACAAAATCTCTGAGTTCACTTGAGTCATGCACTCAGAAAGTGTCGCTGTCTGCAAGAGGGGAAGGGATCGGGGCGTTCTGCACTTCCCAAAATGCCAGACACGGGGTGTGTGCTCCTCACACATCGCCCTCTCCATCCCAAACACGGATACCTCGTTGTGCTTGCAGGGCTCACACGCTCCTTCCTCTGAGCAAATGCGGAGGTAGATGTCAGTCGGATGGCTGAAACGGCGGGAGGAGCAGCATGACAAAATAAATTCTAAATATGCAAGGCTTAACACTCAGGTCGCTCTGTGGGTGGTAGAAGCACAAACGCCTGAATTTCCCATGGAAATGGATGGAAGTTTAGGCACCAAGCAGCTTTTCCTGTTCCTGGGACATTTGGGATGAATCCCATATGGATCCTGGTTTCTTGGAAGGCTGACCTTACCCTCAGCCCCCAGCAGTGGGATTGACAGCCTCTTCTCTCCCACGTGTGTTTACAAAGCCTGTGGAAATATAGAATTAACACCCTTTTCTCTGCCACCTGTGTTCATGAAACTTATAGAAATATAGGAGTCTCCCAGCCCCTTTGGGTAATAAAAATAACATCCTCATCAAGTTCTCTTTGAGACTGACACACGCTGGAGAAATTCGTTGGAAATTCACAAATGGTTCAAAAGCTATCAGACAGCCAAAGACAGTGGGATCTCAAAGGCCCCCGTCTTGTTTGAAAACCCAAGGAAAGCCATCTCAGAGGAATAAATATAATTATCACCACAGCCCGGAGAATGCTCACAACTTAAGCTGGACCCGACACAAAGGAATAGATAAATGATGGAGAGGGAAGGGGGAGGCCAACGCTGCATCTCTCAGATATGCAAAACCACCCAGCCAGACCCCAGGGAGCCGGAGAACTGCCTTTGCACAGGAATGATTAAAGACAAAACAAACACGGCCGAGTTTTTTCCCCTTTGCCTTTCAGCTCCAGCAATTACAGAAAGTTAACCTGAAGCACACTCTGTGCGCAACCAGTTGATCTGCAGAGCTGTGTGTTCCTGATTTCCAGGCAAATGGTCAGGGAGAGAGATTCCTACACGGAATGTGTTGTTGGGTGACAGGACCCACGATTTCTCCCTCTGCCCAAGAACGTGAATTTCCTGGGATGAATGGCAGAGCCTGGAAGCAGCACCTGAGGTCAGTCAGGACTGCCAAGGCATTACCAGCACTCTGGCAGCCTCTCTCCAGGACACACAGCAAGCCACTCAGACCCTGAAATGAGCCAAGACAGTAATTTAGGAAAGGAGGAATTTCACCTCTGGGAAGTGTTTAAATTTGCTTTTGGTCCTGTGCCACCTACGGTCTGTTCTCAAAATCATTCTGTGTGAGCACAGATCAGCCTCACTCTTCTTCGCAACAGCCATGGCCACACTCAGCTTTGTGTAGACAAGCATGCTCAAAAAAAAGTGTTTTCTTGGATTTTAACTCGTTTTTATTTTTAATCCTTGGAGGGCGCATTCCCAAGGTTTTTCCCTCTGCCCGCAAGCAGGAGGAAGTGAGAGATGAAGGGTGGGGTAGAGAAAGCAGTGCGGTGAGAAACAAATCACAGAATGGAAACCACGTAATTCCAGGAACAAGAGCTTTTAATGAGGAAACAAAAGATGAGAAGGCAGGATCATGGACCAGAACCAGAGCTTTTTATGAGGAAACAAAGGTGAGAAGGCAGGATCACGGACCAGAACCAGAGCTTTTTATGAGGAAACAGAGGTGAGAAGGCAGGATCACGGACCAGAACCAGAGCTTTTTTTGAGGAAACAGAGGTGAGAAGGCAGGATCATGGACCAGTTCAGGAGGCTGAGAGCAGTGTGGGTGCTCCCAGGTGAGAGGAGAGTCTCACTTTAGCTGGAACAGCTCCAGCCCTGCCTCTCAGGTGCACAAATGCAATGTAACACGCCCAAGCACACCCAGAGCAGTGCACCCCTATAAATGTAAAGATAAAGGATCAGTGGGTTGTGGGGTGAAGGTTTTGGTGTCTTTATTGCCTGCGAGCAGCTGGGCTGGCTCAGGATCGTGCACCCCTTTGATTGTGCAGACACAACCTCCCTCACTGTCCTGGGAACTCGGTGTGGGCCGTGCTGGGAGAGCTGCTGCAGCTGCAGCAGCCTGGGGGAAACATCCCTGCTCTCCTCCAGCACGGGGGAAATTGGCCTTGGATGCTCCTGTGAAAAAGGCGGCTGTGATTCGTTGTTTTCGGGTTGGTTTTTGGGTTTGGGGTTTGTTATTCAGAGCTGTTATGGTGAGTTTGCCTTCCCTTCCCACTGAACTAAATTATCCAGGGTTTATGTTGCCAGTCATCATTATCCTGGAGGTGCCCAAAACTGGAGGCAAAGCCAGGCTGGTGCTGCCCTCTCCTCAGGCACTCCTTTGGCAGGAAGGATGAGGCTGTGGCTAAAACTCTGTATTTGCTATCACAGCAATCTCTACACAGCAAGAGGGGAAGGGATTATAATTATTATTTATAATTATAAAGGAATATTTTACTCCAAGGCAGTTATCCAAAAGGTCACTTTATATTTGGGGCAAAGAAACCTTTGACTATTTCTAATACCACAGCCTTCACGCAAAACTGCATTTTTGTGTGCAGGCAGAGCCTAAACAGATTCCATGGAAACCCCAAAAAATTCAAATCTAGCCCCTTCTTTACAAAAAAAGAGGTGGTGTAAAAAATGCAGCTTTGTCTTACACTGTGAGACAGAAATACAGCCACGGTTTTCCCTCCCAAATGGTCTTTTTTAAATAAAACCACCTCATCCATTTCATAAAAGCAACTCATTTTAAAATAGCACTACTTTGGCATTAAAAATGTTTCCCCTTCATAAAACACCACTGCTACATTTTTAATATAAGAGCAATTCATATCAGCTAGAAATATGCTGCAGCTTATACTTAAAGGGATATTAAAAATGTTTCCAAGGCACAGGAGCTATTCAAAGGCCTCCTTCCCCCTTTTTCTCCCCACATGGGGGATAAAACAGCTTTTAAGAAAGCTGACAAAGCTTTTTAATCACAACTGTTGCCCATTTTTCAGCCAGGATTCTACAAACCCTCTGTGTCCAACCCAACAGGAGAGGGAGGTGTGGATTCCAAGCTCAGAAAGTTTGATTTCCTCTCTGGAGTCCAGTTCCTGGCATGTCCACCCAAGTCAGTGATGGTAATGGGCACTTTCAGGTCCTACATCAACAAGTGAACCCTAAATTTGCATTCCAGATCGCACAGAAAAAAGCCAGACAAGGGGAATTTCCTGTCCTGCTCCTTCAGTCAGCCTCCTGCACGCAGATCCCTGCCGAAATCTGAGCAGGGTGTTGCGCTGACAGGCACTGGCACACACACACACATTTGGCTGGAAATCACGGCCTATCCTTTCCTTTCCTAAGCAGCAGGAGATTTCATTAACTAAAAGCAAGTCATTAAGGAACAAAACAAAACAAAACAAAAACAACAACAAAAAAAACCCCCAAAAATAAAAATTTGAGATAAGAAATGGGAAATCCAAAATAATTGGATAATAATTTTCCAGTAGTGCAGCAGTCACTTAGATGCACTGAGAAACCCTGGCAGGGAATAAATGTGGAAATAAGAGAGTTCCCCTCTCCTGCCAGCTGGCTGCAGGGCTCCTGGTGCTGACAGCCGCGGCAGAAGCTGGGGTTATCTTTGCTTGCAGGGCTCCTGGTGCTGACAGCAGTGGCAGAAGTTATCTTTGGGTTTGGGGTTATTTTTGCTTTTGGGGATGGTCAAGCTACATGTCCAGGACAACCCTTGCCCTTGTCACCCAGCTGCTGCTCCCTACCAACCTGGGGTTTCTTCATGGATTATTTCTTGTTCGTGTATTAGATGCTCAGCTCCTCCATACTCATGAAAAACCCCCTCTTTGGGTTTATCTTGCATGCACAAACCTTCTGCCTGGGAAACCTCCGCTCCCTGGAACCAAATCCTCTTGTTGTCCCCGGCCCTCTCAGCTCTGTGGGATTCTCGGCTTGGACCCCAACACCCTGCACCAAAGCCAAAACTCCTTTTTATTAACACCATTTCAGCCATCCCTCAACATCCTGGCTTGGATTTTTCCTTGTGCAAAGTCTCTCCAAGCCATGGAGCAGTTTTTTTGGAAGCCACTGAGTGTTGGAGAGAATGGCTGGTGTGTGTAGGGACACGAGGAAAGGGAAGTTATCAGCAGAAGCAATTTGCTGTGTGGCTGTAGATGGAACACTGGGAACACACAGGAGCAAGGTAAATCTGACCAATTTGCACCCGAAGTGGTAAAAAACTTATCAAGGGAGGAAAAAAGATGTTCTGTCAGCAAACTGGAGCCTCTCTCCTCCATAAATCCTTGCGCTCAGAGGCTCCCAAACCTTGCTCACATCCCTCTTCCCCTCTGTGGGGTTGGCACAGGAGTCCCACGTCGCAGACTGAGGAAGGAACAATTAAACTTTCCCTCATCCTGCCTGGAGAAGAGGCAGAGGTCTCTGCCACACAGCTAAACGCCTGAATGCTCCTTCCCAGGTCTCACCTCTTTGTTTTCCAAAGCAGTGGGGCAAAGCTGGGTGTGCTGGTATTTATTTTCGCGGTGGGTGGAACTGGAAGCAGGAAGCAGTGAAGTGCTTTGCCTGAGGCAGCGGATCAAGGCAGCAGCAAAATGAAAAACCTGTGTGTGACCCTGGCTGGTTTGATGATTGCCCACCTGGCTGTGTCCTCTCCTGCCCGGTCTGCAGCACTTGCACATCCCAGCACCAACGGTCTGTTGGTTTTACTCTGCAGTGGAAAAGCAAATGTTTAAAGAACGGGCCACAGCATCTGCCAGGTGGGGATTGTGCATTAACGAGGCCGGGATGTGGAATTTATCAGGCACAGATAAGCTTTTGAGGAACGGGGGGAGAAGTGTTCATTAGCTGGCAAGATGCATTCCCAGGCAGCAGCAAGGCTCCCCTTTCCATCAGCAAATCACACCTTTTGCAGCAGGATTAGTTGATGCCTTTAATGATAATGTAAGAAGATTACACTTCCCCTTTCTCTTCACGATCCAAAGCCCTTAAATACAGAGAGCCAGCGATATTTCTTGAAATATCACCGTGGAATTACCACTCTCCTCACACAGAAAGCTGGAGAGGCCATCAGAGTGGAGCAATGCCTCGAACATGTTCCTACAACAGCTCAGCGAGAGAAAACAGGGGCAGGTGAAAGCCTCAGATGCCATCACCAGCAGGGCCTGGTGCAGTGGCAGTGCTCAGGAGATCAGGGATGCTCCTGGTGGTGGAGACCTGAGATAATCCAAACACGGAGCCGTGGAGCCCTGGGCACTGGGAATTTCAGATTTCTGTGCTGGCAGGCACTGAGCCCCCAGCAAACCCTGCATTGACCTGAGGCCGTGGAACAGGCTTCCAAAATTGAGTGACAGCGCTGGGATTGTGGGTGTGGAGTTTGGATAGAAGTGTGTGATGTCACAGGGTGGAAAAACTTAGAGTTTAAGGTTTTAGAATATAGTAATAGATATATAAAGCAAGATGGAGGTTTTAGGGGCAGAGGCAAATACTTCTTTTTCACCTTCTTCTCCATGGGCCTGGGTGGTGTTTTGTAATTGGGTAGAAAAATCCACATTGCAGACCATGGGTGGTTGGTTATTGGGTTAAAAGTAAAAATAATTTCAGTGTCACTTCTTCATTGGGCAGTTTGTGCTTAAAAGGCCTGGTAGAGAGAGAGATAGGGGTCGTTTTTACTTTGTTAGCTAACAGTGCTGTAGAACTCACAGTTTGTGAGACTGCAACCTAGATAAGAATTAATAAACATCAGAGTCCAAACAGGAAATAACATCTCGCTCATTTAATCCTGACTCTGGCAGAAAAAGAAGATAAAACACAACAGCTGAGCTCCACCCAAGCACTCCTTTTGGGATGTTTCCAATCTGAGCCGAGCTGAGGAGCATGGCCATGGATCCTGGGAATTGGGAATCAGGGGAATCCCATTCTGCTTGGTCCCTGACAGTTTCCTCCTGTGGAGGGGTTTGCAGCTTTAAGGGCTGGTATCCAGGGGATATTTAAATTGGGAGATGCAAATTAAGGAACATTTCTCTAACACAGAAAGCTCTAATTAACAAATTGTCCATCCAGGCTCAGTTAAATATTTAAATGATCTGACAGAGCTGAGCAGGGCTTGGAAACTGAGCTGCAGCATTTTTATTTTTTTTAAAGCAGGAAGGCTCCGTTCTGAGAGTTTAGGGACAGGGAAGCTGGAACTAAACCAAGGGGAATAAAGATGAAACCAAAGGTGTAACAGAAATTGGCAGTGGATGAGAGGGGGGAGTTTTCTGAGTTAAATTATTCGATTTAGGTCCTGCTAAACTTCCCCCAGGCTGTAATCCTCTGCTGAGGAACAGGAAAGCCCCGACCTTTGTTTGAGCACCCACAATTAGGGGTTTGTCATCCACCCCATCCCCGATTTCTCACCAGGGAAAGGTGGGAGGGCACACAGGGAGTGCTCTCTCTGGGCGGGCAGCTTTAATCAGCGCCTTTCTGGAGGGATGAAGGGCTGATCCAGGAAAGCTCTCACAGGACTTGTTTCTTCCTCAGCACCAGAGTGGTGGTGGGACTGTCCGTGGCTCATAAAACACCCAGCCCATCCCATCACAGGGAGATAAGAACATCCTAAATCCCAAGATAAGAGCTGCTTATGAGGAACTTAAGAGAAAGAGAGAAATCCTCCTTTTCTCTATGTTTTGTACCTATTTTTCACCGTCCTTTATATGAGACGTTATTCTCTGTTAAAGCCTAGAGGGTGACTTAGAGGTGAATAAGGTTCTTGATTTCTGTAGGACTACAGAGGATTTGACTTCTTCCTAAATAATTTTTAATTCAAAATTTTCCTTTGGTTTCAGCCCTCTGAAATCCCACAGGATGGATTTGTGAGGCAAATCCATAATTTTGCTCATTAAAGGCAGAGGGACAGGCACAGAGCTGGCTCCTGGCAGGGGGCTGGGGTTGTTCCCTCTTTGCTCCATCCCATCCCTGGGCCCAGGAGAGGACAATGTTTGCGCTTCCCAACCCAGGGGAATCCAGGAAAAGGAACCTGAGGAAAGGTTTTCCTGGAGAGAAAATAAAGGGAAACAAAAGGCTGGAGATGTTTTGCTGATTCCTGTTTGCCCACAGTGTCGCAAACCTGCTGCTGTCCTGGGAGAGTGGGGCAGAGCAGGATGTAAAAAAAAGGGCCCAGATTGCTCTTTTGTGCATGCCTGGAGAGCTTTGATCTCCCTGGTCGCTGGGATTTCAGGGATGTGACTGCACTTCCACTGAGGGATGGAAGAAGCTGATATCAGTCTCCAGGTTTTCTTGAAGCTGAGCAAACTCACAGAGGATTGTGGTAAAAAAACCCAAACAAATAAAAATAGTTTCTACTGGAGCACCTGGAATAAACCCAAGCTCAACAAAGGGATCTCATTTCTGGGAACCAGACTAGTTTATATTTAATTTTGTATCATTCATCTTCCCTCTTGTTGTACCTCCACCCATGTGTTTCTGCTGCTCCCTGAGCCAACAGAATGAATAAAAATCCCAGGTTGAGCCTTTATTAGCTCGTGTAATGCAAGTCAAGCTGCTTTGAACATCCTCTTGTTGGGTATTAATGCAGCATGCCATTTGTTACACGAGTATTTTGCTGTGGCAGACAGAAAGTGACATTTATGGGTCTATCATGAGAATGAATTTCACCATCCATTAAAATGATGTACAGGTAAACACTCCATTCATTTTAAATCCAGGAGCTTTGGTTCTTTCTCTTCTCTGCTGGATGGGTCCATCAATACAACCACTATTAGCCAAACTATTTGCTGGGAAGGGAGAACGACTGAAAAATGTTACAGGTCTGTAATTAAAGGGGTTGTAGCTTGAAGGGAGTGGAGAGAAGAGGAAAGGAATTAAAGTTATTGGTGAAAATTGTTCTTTTAGATCTGTGATCTCTGGAGCTGGAAAAGCACAGCCCCATTCCATCAGCAGGAGACATCAACCAGCCTCTACAACCGGCCCAGGGTCAGATATACAAAATATTTACCTAAAATTCAGATTAAAAAAAGGTCAGTGTCTGGAAAATCTGTAAATCTCGGTTGATGAACCACTCTGTGCAGTGCAGCCACTAAATGGAAGGCAAGAGTCGCAAGCTTTTGGCACCGGGGCCTCAGCTGTAGGGGAAGTTGTCCCTTTGTGGGACAGGTTGGTGTCCCTCAGTCACCATGTCCCACCCAGGAGCTGGCCAGAGCTGAAGGAGAAGTTCTTATTATCATTGATGCCTCCAGTTTGAGCTTTCGTGTTTTCCAGATTCTGCACTGCGTTGGTACACAACTCTGAACTTCATACAAAGTGTGAGCGAGTTCTCCTCACAGCTCAGGCAGACAAAACAATCCTTTCCCAGCCCAGAGCCAAGGGCACCGCTGCAGCTTCAGGCACAAAAAGTTCAAACAGCAGGGAATGGAGGGGAGCAATCTGGGAGGGTGGGACTGCATCACCTGAAGCTGGAATTGGACAATGAACCCCAATATGGAAATGGACCCAAACTTAAAAAAGTGTGAAAACTTGTGACCTATCATTCATCGTGGGTGTAGGCTCGGCCAGGCTCTTGTACTGCCCAAGGTTTGTCCTTTAAAAGCCTTTTAATAAATCCCTACTTTATTCCTTTAACACTGCCTAGCCTCTGTTCCAGGCATCACCATAGGAATATTTTCAAATTCCCTGCTTGGGAGGATGTACATGATGTTTTCTAGAGAACTGCCATGAGAAATGAGTGAGGCAAGAAGCAAACATGCTCCAAACGTGAGCCATGTCCCTTGGAAAATGAAGCCCTGTTGTTTACCCACTGTAATTGTAGAAATTAAGGTAATAACAATTACAATTAAGTGACTCATATGTACGACTGTGCAATTAATTTAGGCTTAGAGGCAGCATTATTGTGTATTAAATAAAAGGCAATGATGACGGATCTGGCTGTGTGTGTGAATCAGGCAGGGACATTGCTCATCTGGGCCCCGGCCCTTCTGCAGAGCCATGTGAAGCTCCTGGGATCAGGGAACAGGTCCCACCTCCCTGGATGCAGCACTAAACCTGGGTCTGACAACCTCTGGTGCTTTTTGCAAAGTCAAGATGCTCATCTGGCTCTGTGCGGTCAATGCCAGCCTGGAAGGGTTGTGTTTGCTCTGTTCACCTTTGTCTGTCATCCCTGCCTTTTGGAATGAGTTCATAAGCTCAGTTTTAATAGTTTCAAGCAAAATATTGGTGCTCTGCTGGGCTACCTCTGCATGAGTCACATCTGGAGGCCCATGCATGGTGAATTACACAGCATTAATTACTCAGGCTCCTCAGGGCTGAATTAAGCCCTGAAGTGCTGCGGCAGGAGCTGCGTCACCAATCCAGCACCGTGAGGTCACAGAGATGCTCCTGCCCCACAGGATGATGCGGCAGCTCCTCAAGCACAGCCGGTGCTTCCTGCCAGTGACAATCGGTCTTGGTTTGCAGTGCAGGATGCACCCAGCAGTCAGTATTCCATCCCCAGCTGTTAAACCAGCCAGGCAGGGTTCTTTATCCCTTCCAGGACCCATCCTCCCTCCAGGGATCTCTGCTGCTCATGGGCCATCCAGGCTCACGGCATGGCTGAGAACATTCCATCATCCATTGGGAGAGGCTCTGCCCAGGGGGAGGAGCCCAGCATTCCTGCCGGGATAAAAGCTGGGATTGGGAACACCAGCACAGCCTGTGTGCACTGCATTCCCAGAGGGAGACCGGACCCATCTCAGCACCACTGGGACCTTCTGAGGAAACTGCACCCTCCTACAGGATCATTGCTCCAACAGAGCCACGTCTGTCACTGCAGGAGGACGGGATTGGGCTGCTCCCAACGGCCTAAGCAACGGGGTGTCAGGCTGTGCTCTGACTCTGGCAGTGGTTTGATTTTGTGCTACTGAATTTTTATCTTAATTTTCCTAATAAAGAACTGTTATTCCTATTCCCATATCTTTTCCTGAGATCCCCTGAATTTCAAAATTATAATAATTCAGAGGGAGGGGGTTTACATTCTCCATTCCAAGGGAAGCTCCTGCCTTTTGTTCACAGGCACCTGTCTTTCCAAACCAGGTCACAGCAGTTCTGTTTCTAAGACAAGTTGCCAGAGTTCCAAACCCACCTGTTGTATTTGCATGAAGTTTTACCTGCTTTTGTGAATAGTTTGAGCCACTGAATCTATACTTCTGTCAGCTTTTAACTGTGGTTGTCATGGTTAACCTGGTGCTGGCACCATCAGAATAGGGTTCTTCACAGCAAAATGGGTGCCCGCAAATCAAGAGAATAAAAGGTTTCTGTGTATCATTTTAATTCCAGTGGCTGCATTTCCAGAGTCTAAATATTTCTAACTGGAGCCTATGATTTATCACCTGCAGTCTCCTATTCATCCAGTAAGAACCACAGAATTTAGAAGCTATGGCAGGAAAACTTTTAAGAAAGAAATCTCTCTATTCCTGATAACATTCTTCAAAATAAGTGAAAAAAAATTAAAAAGGGTGTAGAAAAATCAATGCAAAAAAATTATTTCTAAGTAGGATGTGTTATAAAATGCTCCTAGAGGCATCAGCAGGTCTAGGATTCCCATAAATAAGTTTTCCATAATCAGTCAGCATTTAATTAACACCCAGAAACTGCCTGACAGAATCTAAATGGAATCTTTAAGGCACTTAATTTAGAAAGTGTTGCTGAAATGTATTGCCAATGGTTCTCCTGGCCAGTTGTTTCTCTGCCACAGATGCAAAAGCTTTATCTCAAGGGCAGCTTGTCTGCCTGAGTTTGGGCAACCTGAAAAGCTGCAATTCACTTTCAAAGTGGATCTGTTTAATTCATCCTCCTCTCCCTCTCAATTACAGCCCCTTCCCTGAGGAAAGGCAAGCGAAGAGAACCTGTTAGCTGGGGCTGAAACAAGGAAGCAGAAAGCGGGAGGGTATTTCCCAAAAAGTGCTGTAGGAATAATTACTGAAACTTCACAGCTCTTGTTCTATCAAACAAATTATTTTCAGAGTAATCCTCACTCTCCTTGCTAATTTCTGTTCACATTTATTTGGACATGAATGTCTTAGCTGCCTTTGTACCAGCTAAGCTTTGCCTTTGATCTCTTTATTAGCAGGGATCCTTGGGAATGTGTTTTTATTAAAAAACATGCCCTGGAAAATGTTCTGTTGCAAAATCAGTCCTGGTGTGGCAGTTTGCTGAGTGAGGGTTAAAGACTGATGCTTCTGGTGACCAGGAGAGATTTTCTGGAATTTTCAGTGGAGGTGGGAGAAGGGCTCCATTTGTCTGGAGAATCTCACCAAATCCTACTAAAAGCCCACCCTGCCAGAGGTACTTTCAGAGTGGGTAAAACCAAATGCAGTGGGGAAAAGTGCAGCCGGGGGGGAAAGGATTCCTCTCCCACCATGATTCCACAGCCTCCAGACACGGGGATTTCAGAGATTCCCCACTCACCTGTGGCATCTTTGCATTTCAGAGACCACAATGGATTTTTCCTTTTTTCCTCCGCGTTAATTTGTACAAGTATCACTCTGTCATTCTCACATAGGGTGCAAACAACCTGTTTGCAGGGAAAATAGCATTTCTTCCTCGATTCTCACTGTCTCTTCCACATTTTGACCTGAGTGAGACACTCAGACCATTCTCCGTTATTTAGTAATTCCCACTGCTGTGGAAACCTCTCCTTTCAGCTGAGAAGGGCAGGAGGAGGAGCAGAGGTAGCAGAAACGACGAGCACTGGAGCTCCACAGCTCCTTTTTGTCCATGGAGGGCCCTGCAGCAGGGTTAACCCAGGGAACAGAAATTCCAGCTGACGTGGCTGCAGCTCAGTCCCCAAATAGAAGGTTTACAGAGCTCCCCCCTGGGCTGAAACAGCTTTTTCCTGAAGAAACGGCGATGAATCAAGGGGTCCCTGCACTGCAGGACATGGCACAGATCCCTGGCGCAGCAAAGGAGTGTGGCCAGAATGACCCTTCCCACAGCAAGGGGCTGGAACTGGGCTGGAGGGAATCAGCCTTTTCCAAGCCCCATTCCTCAGAATCATTCAGGCTGGAAAACACCTCCAAGTTGATCAAGTTCAACCTGGGACTGGCCACCTCCACCAGACCACAGCCTTGAGTGCCATGTGGTTGGCTCATTGTTTTAGCAGACATCCTTAGCTCTTGAAAACACCCCACTCTGGTGGGCATTTAACACTCTGTGTCCTTCTCATATTAAAATTTTGCCGATTTCCCACCTCACCTGCAATCCCCACTGCACACAACCTGCGCAGCCTTTGCGTTGAAGCTCTTCCGCACCTCCAGGGTGGGTGAGGTACCAAGATCACACCGGACACAACAATTTGACGCCAACGAAGCACATTGAGCTCTTTGGTGGGGGTGCAGAGCAGCTCCCCGAGGTGTCCCAGCCCCGTGTCAGAGTTCAGGGTGTTCTCCTGTCACAAACTGCCTGTCCCTGTCCCTCCCCAGCTGTCACCTCCCGGAGAAGCAGGCCCAGGCTGCAGCTGGTGCTGAGCAGTTTCCAGGCAGCTGTGCCCATTGTTCCCTCTGCGGACAAGGGACGTTTGCAAGTGTGTTTGAATTCCCCCAGCCACAGTGGATGCAGCCATGCCAGGTTTTTAGCTGATTGTAATGGACACGAGATAATTCACACGTTTTAAAGATCGGTTTACAATGAAGAATGATTGTTTTTGGGCCTGACAAGGAAGGGTTTGAGAAACAGACATTTCTTTTTTTGTGAGGCTCAGGCATTCAAAGCCATTCACAAAATGGCTACAAATAAGAAGAAGGCAGCATCAGCTGAAAGAAAATGACCTGGGGAGGAAACTCATACTGGCCATGTGTGTTTTTCCACTTGTTTTTTTTAATTATCTTTTTTTTAACTTTTTTTTTCTTTATTGGCAGCAGGATATGAGACACTGCTTGGAGCATCTCCCTGCCACTGGAAGCAAAGTTGAGACTAATCTTAGCCCATGGGCTCAGTTTGTGTGCAGATCTTGCTCCCAGACTCAGCAAAGCGCGGCAGATCAGAGCCAAATGTCCACCCCCAGCTGTTCCAAATGCTGCTCCCAGCTCAGAGCATCTCCGGCTGCTGGGAGCAAAGTCAGACCTGATCCCAGCCTGTGGGTTGCTGTCTGCAGAGCTCATTCACAAACAGAAACCAGGCGGAATGTCCAACCCAAACTCACAAAAACCTCTCCTAGCCAGGACAGAAGGGGAAAGTGCTGCCACAGCAGTGCTCAGACCCAGAGTGCAGAGGGGATGCAGCAGTTCTGAGCACGGGGCATTTTTTGTTACTTTGGAGGGGACTCCAACTCCTCCCACTCCACTCCCTCAGCAGTCTCACCTCACCTGGGCAGGGAGGGATGGTAGCAGGAGCCATACCCTCTCTGGGGCTGGCTGTTCACTAAAAGATATTTACAGATGGTGAAAATACCCAGGAAAATGGCTCAGTGTCTTGGGTAGTAATGCAAGATGTAACCAAAAGTATGTGTTCTATTACCATTTGTTAAAGCCAGGTGGGGAAGCGTTTTTTGGTCTCTTCCATGACCCATCCCTCATAATTCCAGGGGATCTCTGCTGCTCAGGGGCCATCCAGGCTCACGGCATGGCTGAGAACATTCCATCATCCATCGGGAGAGGCTCCGCCCAGGGGGAGGAGCCCAGCATTCCTGCCGGGATAAAAGCTGGGATTGGGAACACCAGCACAGCCTGTGTGCACTGCATTCCCAGAGGGAGACCGGACCCATCTCAGCACCACTGGGACCTTCAGAGGAAACTGCACCCTCCTACAGGATCATTGCTCCAACAGAGCCACGTCTGGCACTGCAGGAGGACGGGATTGGGCTGCTCCCAACCCCCTGAGCAACGGGGTGTCAGGCTGTGCTCTGACTCTGGCAGTGCTTTTTGGTACTACTGCATTTTGATTTTAATTTTAATTTTCCTAATAAAGATCTGTAATTCCTATTCCCATATCTTTGCCTGAGATCCCCTTAATTTCAAAACCGTAATTATTCAGAGGGAAAGGGTTTACATCTTCAAGGGAGGCTCCTGCCTTCCTTAGCAGACACCTGTCTTTCCAAACCTGGACACTCACAAAGCGCCTCTAGAAAGATTTTCCAAGATGAGGATCAGCACAATTCCCCCGAGATGGGAACATGCCCCAGGCTGTGAGAGGGGCAGAGTGTCCCTGCATCACCCAGGGATGGAGGCACCCAGCAGCTGCCGGGGCTGGGCCCAAACACACAATTTAAAGCACAAACAAAAAGCTGTAGGCCCAAAATTGCCAAGCTCACACTGGTATGACAGAAAATGCCACCTCACCACTAATTAATTCAGTTCTGCAGAGCTTTCCAAGAGCCTTACATAAAAGGTTCCAAATAAATGCAAGGCATTGTTAAGAAAACGCTCAGTCTTTCTAACAAATTAACTAATTTGTGATGTTTCCTTGATGACAAGCATTATCTAATGGAAGTGAAAACACCAGATCAAACAGACATATCCCATTCCACAGCCAATCCAAGGAGAAAGAGTGACAGGGAAGTGTCTTGAGGGTTTAGCGGGGGAACACCAAACAAACAGGCAACCACATATGTCTCATTTCATTTAATATCTGCTATCTGTGTGTGAATAAACATTTCATATCACACCTTTTGATGGCTGCCACAACAGTATCTCAAAGAGAGAGCTCCTTCTTCACAGGGAAGGGAAGTGGCTCTTGTGTGAGAAGAGGGAGATGAAAGACAGCTTTGCAATGTAGCTGCAGCACAGCCCCAGACCTTTTGAACCATTAGGATTTATATGTCATTAAATAATTAACTCAATGATGCATGAGAGAAAGTGATGTAAAAGACCTCAATTAATTGCTTTCATTGCAGCAGGCAGCAGGCCCTCGTGATGAGATACAAGTAGGGTGAACTTTGTTTCGGAGATTGCCTTTTAAATGCAGTCATAAAAAAAGTGAAAAATGGCTCATTCTGATGCGACTTTTGTTTGCTGGAATGTGGTTTTTTTGTGTGTAGCAGTGTCTTTGCCCTAAATTAACTGACATAATCAGATGCCAGGCTCAGCCCTGCCCTTGTGCCATTGGCTTTGTGCTGTTTTCTCTCTCCTCATGAATTCCAGGGACAGTGAGAGGAAAAGCAAGGCCTGTCTGAACTATGGATTTTTAATTAATTTATCTGCTGCCTTTTATCTTTCAGTATTCACAGGCTGGTATAAGCAATTTGGTTTAAACTGCCTGCTGCATTCTGCCACCTCTCTTGGGATTATCCTGTAGCCTAATAGGATATAATTCCTGATTGTGTCAAACTCTCAGTGCTTTATTTAATCCCGCTAGTTTTTTTTTCAGATTTTTCTGTGTCACCCTTAAACCCTTTCCTCTCCTGCTGCTCCCATCCTCTGACAGATTTTCCTGCAGATTCGGGAAGGAGGAGATTCAAGTCAAGTCTTGGATTTGATCCCCAGGGCATCCCACTACACTAAATTAAATAGTTGGGTGAGAAATTGGAGTAGAAACAGAAGACAGACCACAACCTACACCCTGACCTGAACCCTGACAAGCCTCAGGGCAGCTCCAGGGTCAGGATTTCAGCTGAATTTAGAGTGAGGCTCTGTTTGTTCTTCCAACCTGTTGCATTTTAAATGAGCGGGGTGAGAACTGCTAAGGGGGAAAAAAGGCATGGCCACTGATTTAGGAATCTGGTAAAAGGTCTGCAGTCAGGAGGAGGCATTCCCAATCCCAGCTTTACCGGGGTTGAAATGAAGTCACTTACAGGGTGGATTTTTTTGTGCCATTGCCCATGCTGTCACCTCAGCTCGTGGTGACATAACCTGCACTTAACCTTGGAGGAAGATTAGGATTATATGATCCAGATGGGGCCATTTCAGCCAGGTTGCTGCTTCATTATTTAAAAGGTTAAAAAAAAAAAAAAAGAGAGAGAGGACTAATCTGGTGCCATCTGCTCAGGATGAGGTGAGAAAAATTCTGCCAGGCTTTTATGTTCACCCCTGTCCGCTGGGTTCACGTGGGGATCCATTCCCACTTAATTACATGCTGTCACCTTGGCTGCTGCCACCTCAGAGTGGTACACAGAGGCTGCAGAGAGGCTGAGGAAGAGCTGGCTGCCCGCAGCAGATGGCCCAGTGCTGAAGGGATGCTCCCTATCCTGATCCCAGCAGCTCCTACCGAGGGGACCAGGCTGTGCAGGCTGGGGGATGCTGGAGGTGTCACCAGGAAGGAGGATGGATGTCCAAACTGATGCCTTAGGATTTCAGCTTTTCTATTTTTCATCTCTTTTAGTTCTTTAGTGTAGAACTCCAAACCCCACACACAGTGTGAGCTGCTGCTTCCCCAGTTTGGGCAGACACAACAATTCCTCTCCAGGAATTGCCTGGGGATCAAGGACCCCTCACTGCCTCAGGCCTGAGAGATGGAAACAAAAGGGAGTTGGGGCAGCAAACTTGGGTTCAATGCCTTCATTACCTGAAGCTGTAATTGGGAGATGAACCCCCAATGTGCAAATGGACCAAACTTATCAAAGTGTGCAAACCCGTGACCATTGTCCATTTGGGGTGCAGCTTTGTCTGCCCTAAATGTACCTGAAGGCCCTTCAATAAGTAGAACTGCTTTTTATTCCCTTAATTCTGTCTGGCCTCTGTTTTTTAGGTAGCCCAAAAAGGCGTCAAACCAAAAAGCTCCCCAATTTGTGTGGGGAAGCACGGCATAGCTTGGCTGTTTCTGCTGGTGGTGATGCTGCAGGAAGGGAGGCGGGGGGAAAAGCTGATCCTGCAGGATTTTTGCACAGAAAAAGGGAGACACCAGCGCCAGCCTGGAGGTGGGTCTGTCCAGGTCACAGCCACGAAGCTCACGAGCTGAGCAGGACAATTCCAGAGCTGGCTGTCACCTGAGCTGGGAGGGGGTGATGGCAGCGGGAAAGGACGGATGCTCCATTGGTTCTTCAGAGCTTTTAGCTGCTCCCAAATCCACAGAAAGAGGCAGATCTCAACTCTCCGGGATGTGGGAATGGCCAAGCAGAGTTATTCCATCACTCTTGCTCTGGTCTCAGGGAGCACTGACAGCTTAGAGTGAGGAACTCCCCCAGTCAGTGCACACTTCCACAGTCTCTGCTACTCACAGAGGCAAAAATCACCTTGATCATGACAGTGAGAGAAAAGGGTGCAGCTAATGAGCTCTTAATTGGGTGGGATTGACACTTGGACCCTGCTCCAGGCTTTGGAAACCAAAAGGAACAGACTTTCCATGCAGCCAGTGACATCAGCTCTGGTCTTCACATGGGCTGCCTGGAATGAGCTTCATTAATGTTTTCCTTGGTATAATCCATCATTCCTTCAACAATGCATTTCTGACAGTTAATTAGACTCCACAGAGTGGAATAAGTAGCACCGTGTTTGGAATTATAATCCAGTCCTGAAAAACAGATGATATGAGGCATATCAGCAGCCCAGGCTCTTGGACATCTTAAGGAGTTTTTATTCCAAAAGCTTGGTAAACTCTGCTTAGCAAAATCTGCAGTGTTTGCCAGTGGATTCATTACAGAGAAGCCAGGAATCTCAGTTCATTACAGAACCCCAAATAAATAAAGCCATACATAAATAAATCCAGCCTTTCTGAATGTAGGTGAGCCCTGAGTGTCATTACCTGCTCCAGGTGATACTCAGGCCACAAGAGATGGAATCCTTGTCAAATTTCCTGGTGATTTCAATGGGGTTGGACATGGGAAGTCAGACTATATTACAGGACAGAAAATGCTGCAGTAGGGACCTGCTTCATCTGGGTTACCTGGGAGGTCTGGGGTTTTTTTTGGAATGGTGCTGTTATTTACTGGGTACTCAGAACAAACACAGGAACCTGGGAGTGGCTTCTCAATGATCAAAATGATCCCACTGAATAATAATCCTGGCAGTGGATTCATGATACTGAAGATTTGGCTTAGGTTAGGGAATCCTGAGCCAGGAGAGCTGCTGGGGATGCACAGCAAGGGATGGGATGCTGAAGAGGAGGACAGAGCTGGCTCTGTGATGAATGGCATGAGGTAGCAGAGATGTTTTTCCAGAAGGTGCCCACTTGCTTCAGACATGCACCAGTGCTGTCACCTCGAGGCCCTGGGCACAGGCAGCCTGCTGTGACAGCTGGCAGTGCCACCGAGTGTGACAGGGAGAGCAGCAAGTTTAAACAGAGCCTGGGCCGCTGCTCCCCACACCTGGCATCCTCTCCCTCTGTCTTCTCGGTCTTAATTGGTTTTTAATTTACTGCTTATCTAGGCAGCATTTGAAAGATGTTCCAGACCTCTCTGACTGCAAATATTCCCTAGAACATGGCTGTGAATCTTTGGTTGGAAAACTCCTGCAGCCATCTGGAAGTTTCCTCAGGAAAAGGAGAGCCAGTGCATTCAGCTTCTCCCTCAGGCTGTCCCTGCCCACTGTCTTGGTTTGAAAAGACAGGTGTCTGCCAGGGAAAGCTGGAGTTTCCTTGGAATGGAGAATGTAAACTCCCTTCCTTCCAAATTATTATAATTTTGAAATTCAGGGGCTCTCAGGCAAAGATATGGGAATAGAAATAACAGTTCTTTACTAGGAAGATTAGAAATAAAAATGTAGCAGTACAAAAAAAGAAAACAAACAAAAAAAGAAAATAGTGACAGAGTCAGAGCACAGCCTGACACCCCGTTGCTCAGGGGGTTGGGAGCAGCCCAATCCCGTCCTCCTGCAGTGACAGACGTGGCTCTGTTGGAGCAATGATCCTGTAGGAGGGTGCAGTTTCCTCTGAAGGCCCCGTGGTGCTGAGATGGGTCCGGTCTCCCTCTGGGAATGCAGCGCACACAGGCTGTGCTGGTGTTCCCAATCCCAGCTTTTATCCAGGTGGGAATGCTGGGCTCCTCCCCCTGGGCGGAGCCTCTCCCGATGGATGATGGAATGTTCTCAGCCATGCCGTGAGCCTGGATGGACCCTGAGCAGCAGAGATCCCTGGAGGGAGGATGGGTCCTGGAAGGGATAAAGAACCCTGCCCGGCTGGTTTAACAGCTGGGGATGGAATACAGACTGCTGGGTGCATCCTGCACTGCAAACCGAGACACTCACAAATCCCTTGTGGTGGGCAGAACCTGGGAGAGAGGGATAAAATCCTGGTTTTCCCCAAACCATGGCCCCACAGCAGCTGCCAAGGACACCTTGCCTGGCTCCTGCTCCCAGTGCAGGATTTACGTTGCTGCGAGAGTTTGGGCACCTCACCCAGGGCTCCCCCAGAGCAGCTGCCTGAGGACCAGCTGTGCAGGGCCTGTTTGTGGGCCAGGAAGAACATGATTTTAAACTCAGGTCGTTTCCTTCTTCAAAGGGATCTGTTCCCCCCTGAGGCAGTGCTGCTGCACCTGTGAATGTAGATCACAGAGGGACAATTTTCCGGGCACAAAGCCTGCTCCTGATGTCCCTGCTTCCAAATGGTCCCTCAGGTGTCAGGTGAATGAACTGGCCTGGTGAACCAGTATCCCTTCCTGTGTTTGTTTGGAGGAGCAAATCGAAGCAGCCACCCCCAGCTGCCTTTTTTTTTTTTTTTTTTTTTTTATGTAAAGTGTCCCCTGCACCCGATTC
>WBMY01002311.1:174305-200557 GCA_013397315.1 Donacobius atricapilla | reverse complement strand
AGAGCGCACCCACAGCGTCGTTTTTTTTTTTTTTTTTTTCCCTGCAAAGTGCTCCCTGAGCCCAATTAGAGAACAGGATGAAGGCTGTCAGAGGTGGCTGGGGTGATGGAGCCTTGGCAAAGGGCAAAACCCCCACTGCTTGACAAAGGAAAACCAACAAAGTGAAAAAAAGGCCACATTTTAACATTATAATTTGGTACAACGGCTCTGCTGGCCAATTTCTACATCTCCTTAATCTTAATTCTTATCACCAGGAAGCTAAGAAGAATCTGAGTTCTACATTTAGACTTTTTTAACATATTAAAAAATGTATTAAAAATATTTCTATGATAACAACACAGAAGGCTGACTCCCAGTGCCTGCTTAAACTGAGCTGTTCTGGGAACCTTAAATGAGGCTGGACCCTGAACTTTGATTTTTTTTTAAATTTTTTTTTTATCTCATTATGTTCAACTTGTAGATATTTTTATAGCAATGCAAGCTGGAGTGAAGGAAAAAAAAGAGAACTGGAGCAGAAGATTGGATACACAGCTCCCAATGCTCCTGATAGCTGCTCATTGATTATTTTGGGTGTAAATTGCATTGATTATGGAAATGAGGAGGTGACAAGCTCAGGGACAGCGGGGGAATGTCTGAATGGTGTCTGCAAAGCGCTGCTGGAATTCACAGCCTCAGGAACTGCTGCACTGAACATCCCAGCACATCTGGAGCGCTAACGAGGGTCCTTAATCAGAGCAGGCTGTGATTTTCACACCTGGAGAAGCAGAGGCAGATCTGCTCTGCCCAAGGAGTGCCACTGAGGAAGCCTCTGCCAGAGCCAGGACTGAGCCCAGCTTTTCCAGCAGCGCTGACAAACCGAGCTGGGCTTTCACAGCTCCCTGGCCAAGGCCTGTGACACACACAGCTCCTCTCATCAATACTGAAATGCCTCCAAAAGCTTTGTTTTCCTGCTGAGGGGGGAACCAATTTTGCAGGGTAACCTTTGCCAGCTGCGGATTGATGAAGGGCTGATATTGGAAAAGATATGAACTCCCCTTGCCAATCTCCCTCGTGGCTCCTGGGAAAACCGGCTGGCAATTTTTCATGGGGATGTTCCGGGGACAGGGACATGAAGGATTATCAGCTGCTCAGACACAATGCTGGGAGATAGCAAATGAAAGCCAAAGCAGAACTGGAATTCCTCAGCAGATATTGGATTTCTTGTGTATTTTTCTCCTGCCACCCAGGATACCTGATATTTCTCGGTGCATTCATGTCAGTGAGTGGGATTTCAGCTTTCAACTTCCAGCCACCAGCATATTAACAAGAGAGGGGTTTAGCGTCTGCTCTGATATTTTAAGCACAAAAGAAGAAAGACCTGTAGCTTTGTCTTGCCAATACTGGTAAATACTCTGTGCCTGCTCCTCTTGCCCGGAGGTTACACAACATTAGTGCAGAATGGAAATGTCCTGTCAGGCACAGAGAGAAAACAGTGGCTGCTGCACAAATTCTTTCCACACTATAAATATAGATCTTCCCCCATAATTGCAACGCAGCCTCGATCTGCCTGTGGTGATAAAGGAAAAAAAATGTTAAAAAAGCTGTTTAATTTAATTAGAGTCCATTTGGAAACCTAGCAGCATGAAATAATTTGATTTACAGAAAAAACCCTTGCTGGCTACAGACAGCACTTCTTTGTGTCTTATCTTGGGATAACAGCAACTGCACCATTTCAAACCTTAAACTGTATAAACAGTGTGACCAGAGCGAGCTCTGAGATCATTTAAAGTGACGTCAGGGTATTGCCACTGATTCAACTCCCTGTCCTCTCCCAGGCAAAGATGCTAAAAATTCCGCTGGAGCAACATTCACCCTTAGGAAATTGTAGTTAATTCCTGTCCAGCCTCTCCACTTGTCCTGGTTTGGAAAGACAGGCGTCTGTGAACAAAAGGCAGGAGCCTCCCTTGGAATGGAGAATGTAACCCCCCCCCCTCTGAATTATTATAATTTTGAAATTCAGGGGATCTCAGGCAAAGATATGGGAATAGAAATAACAGTTCTTTACTAGGAAAATTAAGATAAAAATTCAGTAGCACAAAATCAAACCACTGTCAGAGTCAGAGCACAGCCTGACACCCCGTTGCTCAGGGGGTTGGGAGCAGCCCAATCCCGTCCTCCTGCAGTGCCAGACGTGGCTCTGTTGGAGCAATGATCCTGTAGGAGGGTGCAGTTTCCTCTGAAGGTCCCGTGGTGCTGAGATGGGTCCGGTCTCCCTCTGGGAATGCAGCGCACACAGGCTGTGCTGGTGTTCCCAATCCCAGCTTTTATCCCGGCAGGAATGCTGGGCTCCTCCCCCTGGGCGGAGCCTCTCCCGATAGATGATGGAATGTTCTCAGCCATGCCGTGAGCCTGGATGGCCCCTGAGCAGCAGAGATCCCTGGGGGGAGGCTGGGTCCTGGAAGGGATAAAGAACCCTGCCCGGCTGGTTTTACAGCTGGTGATGGAATACAGACTGCTGGTACATCCTGTACATCAACCCGAGACACCACTGCAGTTTCATCCTTCCCAAAGGAAGCAGCTCCCAGTAAAAGCTCCTGCTCTGTGGGTGAGGCCATGCTGGCATGAGGGATGATGTTTTATGAGGAATGCCCTGAAACTGTTTGTGAGGTTTAACATTAAAAACTTTTCGTTCTTTCTACAGCAAGTGAGTAATAGAGGTAAAATAAAAAAATGTCAGACAGGATGAAGATTCTATGGACAAGCTGGTTTAAAAACATGGTTATTACTCTTTCTGTCAATATCTTAAGGGGAAAATGCTTCCCTCCCTTCTTCAGTTTCCTCTGAATACTTTTTATTTGTTTTCTTATTGCTTTGTTTGAGTCTAACTAAAATTGAAGAACCTGAACAAAACAAAGTTGCTGCAAAGCAAAGCATTATCTGATATACAAAAAAAGAGCTTTTCTTTGTGTTTACTCACATTTTCAGCCTCCAGTGTGTTTTGGAAAAGCAGAAAAACAAATGATATCACCACGAATTCTTCTGTTGCTTTGACATTTTCTTTTTTCTAGAAGTAAACTACAAGAGAGAAGAGAACCTTTCTTTGAAGGTAAGAGGGAGCCAGCTGATTATTTAGGTGATCTCTTGTATATCACAGATGTTAAATTTACCATGATACTCATCCATTTATCTCTGCTGAGTCCAGTACTTTCATTTAAATTCAAGCATTTCCATCCCCTAGGACTAAACAAAAGAAAGAGATCTTTTAATTTTATTTTAGTAACATAAAGGTAGGATATCCCACCATTTTTACCTTTTAAAAGGAGCAGGGCCTGCTTATGAGTGACAGAACTGAAGAAAAAGAAGCATGGATGTGTATGGGAGAGACCGATTATAATATAATATAATATAATATAATATAATATAATATAATATAATATAATAAANTCCTATACTAATATAATATAATATAATATAATATAATATAATATAATATAATATAATATAATATAATATAATATAATATAATATAATATAATATATAACATAACATAACATAACATAACATAACATAACAATATTTTAGAGTCACTGTAATTATAGATAATATACAATGCATAATAATAAGCTATGTATTCAATATAATAATAAATATAACTAAAGCCACTGGAGCTTTCTCAACCACAAGGCAGACACAAACAAAAGTTATAAAAATCCATAAAAACACCTTGTGTGTGCAGTTCTGCGCACAGGTGTTTCCATGCATGAGATGGAGAGATCAAACTTATAAAACTGCCTCTGTGTGTGAGGGAAAGGCAAAGGAAAAGGGGATTAAAGCTATAAAAATGCCTCTTTTAATTAAAAGAGGGACAGAGAAAAACACAACCCCAGGATGTCACAGGAGAGAGGTAGGAATCAGCAGCTCCTGGGACAGATGAGTTGTTCCTTCTCCAGGCTTCCTGCTCCGCCAATTTTTATTTTGTGGATCAAACTTTGCGTTTTGTGGATTTTTGTCCCTCCTGAAGTGCGGAGAGCAAGCCCAGGGATGTCCCTTCCCAAGCGGCCCCAGGTGTGAGCCAGCAGCCAGCCCAGAGGGGCTCGCCCAGGGCTGCTCTCCACAGCTGCACTCGGGCAGAACAAAAGCCTGCAAATGCTGTTTGGGCAACGCTGAGCAATCCCCTGCCTCGGCTGCCAGCCCGGATGGCAGAGCTGCAGACAGCTACTCGGCCATTATTAGTAATTATTATTATTATTATTTACACTGTGCTCGGCCAGGGAACGGCTTCCACTGGGCCAGGTCTGCTCAGGCACAACACACCTCAAGTGTTCCAGTGCACCCGTGCTGGCTGTGGCTGCTTCCTGGCTTAAAAAGGAAAAATAAAACCCATCAGAGTCATACAGTGGTTTCCCGTGGGGGAAAAAATGAAAAAAACCCACCCCAACCAACCACCCAAGAATTATATCAATATTTGCAGGCCAGGCTGGGGGTGATGGGACTGGGAGAGTCTTTGATTTTTGGTGGTTCAAACTGTCCCGAGGAGATTTATTTATAAGAAGGTTCAGATAAGGACCCAGATGAGGATGCAGCCCAGAGCCAGCGTGGATGGCACTGGGAGAGGCAAAGCTGCAGACAGCTACTCAGCCATTATTAGCAATTATTAATAGTAATTATTATTATTTACACTGTGATCAGCATCCAGCAGGCTCGGCCAGGGAACAGCTTCCACCAGGCCAGCCCCTGCTCCAGGGAAGTGCAGCCACTGCCTTGCTGGGTGTGGCTGGCTCCTGGATTAAAAAGGAAAAAAAAAAACCCATCGGAGTCATCCTGTGGTTGCCCATGGGGGAAAACGAAACAAAACAAAACAACAAAACAAAACCAGCAACAACAAAAAACAAACCCAAACAACCACCAGGAAATTTTATCAGTATCTTCAGGCCAGCCTGGGGGTGGTGGGACTGGGACAATCTTGTGTTTTCAGAGGTTCAAACTCTGTCCCAAGGAGAATTGTTTGGAATAGCATTCATATGAGGACCCCGATGAGGATGCAGCCCAGAGCACGCTGCTGCGCTTTGTTATTTCTATTCCGGAAGATCCCAGAGGCCTTGATCAGCATCAGCACAGCCAAACCACGAGCTGGGGAACACAAACATTCTCCAGCAGTGACGGGCACAGGTGTGGCTGCAGGTGGGCTGAAAGGGGAAAGAAGCAGGGCTGAAAGTGAAAAGGGAAAGCGAAGCAGGGCTGAAAAGGGAAAGCGAAGCAGGGCTGAAAGTGAAAGGGGAAAGTGAAGCAGGTCTGGAAGCGAAAGGGGAAAGCGAAGCAGGGCTGAAAGGGGAAGGCGAAGCAGGTCTGGAAGTGAAAGGGGAAAGTGAAGCAGGGCTGAAAAGGGAAAGCGAAGCAGGGCTGAAAGTGAAAAGGGAAAGCGAAGCAGGGCTGAAAGGGGAAAGCGAAGCAGGGATGAAAGTGAAAAGGGAAAGCGAAGCAGGGCTGAAAGTGAAAGGGGAAAGCGAAGCAGGGCTGAAAGTAGCCACCAGGCCCAGGTACCAGTGCACATCCCACCCGGCCCCTGTCCTTTCCTTGGCCCCCAGGCAGCTCCTCAGCCCCTCTGGAGCAGGTACAACCTCAGCCTGCCAACCTGACTTCTCCCTCCCTGCCTCCTGTCAGGCTGCATCCGCACAAAGCTGCATTTCTCTGTGACAGCAGCCCGGGTTTCTCTCTTTATTTATCTACCTGTCGACTCTTCTCCCTCCAGCCTCTCTGGGCAGGCACGGAGCAGGAGACAGGAGCAGCTGCTGTGGCATGCACCGAATGCCAACGAGCTCCGCGGGGTGCGTGCCGAGGAAAGGTCCCTTTGTAAACACGCCTGGCGATCAAAGGGCTGATGCTTGCTGATATTTTCGACATTAATAATCTCCCAGCTGCCTCCCTCGATTCTCTGGCTGCCTATTTGCCTCTCCTTCACGGCACACCGAGTGGCACAGCTTAAAACAATTGGCTGGTTGGAGGGAAGGGAGGTGGTTGGGCGCAGGAATTCACCTGAAGGGGTAAAAAAAAGTGCACAGAAAAGCATCAAAAATTGTAGGAATAGGGTTAAAAGCTAGCCTGACATTTCTTCCAAGTGCGGCTAACAAGCAATCTGTAAGTTCACATATGAAGGTGTTTTGAGAATGAGAAGTTCCTTTAACACAACAATCTGTTCTGAGGGTGAAAAAGAAGTGCACCTGTAATGACAAAGGGATTTGTCCCGTGAGAATCAGTAAATAAAATATGTAAACAATCCGAGAATAGATAGATTTGATGGACAAGTAAAAAACCTTTTACTAACCAATAAAATAATTAACAAGAAAGCTATTAACCAATTAGAAGTTGCCCTTGAGGTTTGTAAAGACTGTCTAAAAGCCAGCATGGGGCCATAATAAAGAGCCTTCTAAGCCTCCTAAAGATTCTACCATGACACTCTGTGTGTCGTGTCCACCTAACAATGACAAAAAAAATGTATTAAAAGATCATTGTATTGTCACATAATACTCCTGGCACAGACTGAGAGGCATCTAGAGATGTGTGCATGCATGGAAAAATAATGTATATTCACAGTCCAGGTAGTGCGCGTGTCCCTGGGCCACTCCTCCTTCGTTACCCACCACACAGACATAGATGGAGTCAGGGAGTTGAAACCTAAGTGGTTCATCAATGAAACAAGAAAATTACTGCCGGAAATGAACGCCCAGGCACGGTGCTCCCAGCAGAAGGCAGGGAGCTGGCTATTTTTGTGATGGTTTGTCTGTTCGCTAAAGAGCGGCGAGAAGGAAGCCAAGAGAGGAGCTAAGCAGAGGCAGAAACAGCTCCAGCAGCACCGCTCTGAATGACAGCAGAGGGAGAATATTTGGGCCAAGTGCTGGCTGAGACAGAGCCGAAGATGCGAGGAGAGGAGATGTTTTGCATGGCTTGGCTCCTGCTGTGCTCCGTGGAGCAGGACCTGGAACGTTCTTTGTCAATCACCGGGACGGCTCAGAGCAGCCCTGCTCGGTGGCCAGCGCCTGCCCCGAATAGATGTCCTTTTGCTCAAGGAGAAAGCTTTCATCAGAGCTGTTATAAACCCTGCATACTCTGGGAAAATGTCATCTGTCACTGAAATGCAGCCAGCAGAGCTCAGAGCAGCGCTCTGCCAGGCCGGCAGGGGAGAATGTTCCACATCTGCCTGGGACCGCGGGGATGGTTTAAAAATGAGGGGGAAGAAGCAGCAGAGCACAGCAAACACTCAGGTGAGCTCTGTGCTGCCTATCCAAGCCCAGCCTTTAATTCCCAGGATTCCAGCACCTGCCTGTGGAAAACCACGGTGCTGTCCAGGATGTTCTGAGCCCCTGGGTGTCCCCTGTCCCTTTGTGCAGCTGCCTCACTGGGAGCTGCTGGGACAATCTCTCTCTCCACCATCAGCCCCTCAAGCTAGACCTGCAGCCAGGCTCTCCAAAGCACAGGGGAGTCAAAGGTATCAGAAACAAGGTCCATTTTTAATCCATTAGAGCCTGAAAATGCCACAAAATTGGACTAACAGTGAGTTGCCGGCAAGGGTGAAAATTTATCACTACAAATATTTTGCTTTCCTTCTCTGTGGTACTTAAGGGCTTTCTAAACTCAAAGGTCAGCGAGAAACTGCTGAGAGGAATCACAATCAGAGAAAATATTTCCAAAGGGGGAGAGTCTTTCTGCAGGAAACACATGCCCAGACTGCCAAGGAAGTGTAGCCACGGCTCTGCATCATCCCAGGGCTGTGCTGTGTGCTGGGAACATGCACTCCATTTCCAGATTCCATTTTAGCTGCACTCCCTGCCCTAACCCTCAGAGAATTCCAGGCTATCTAAATGCCTGCCTTATCACCGCATCCCCAATATATGCAAAGTAGGCTGATGTTATCTCTTGCTGGAACGTTGCATTGTATTGCTGGAGCTGCACTTCAGCAGCCTCCTGCTGCTGCAGGTTGGGATTTCACTTCCTTCCCTGCACAAATAAATCCATTTAAATATAGCAGGTGTCATGCTGGGGCATCAGGAGCAGGATTTTAATTCCTGATCCACCAGGACATGGGCATTGCAGAAAGGACACCAAAAGCTTCTTCCTTCTGGTGTCTTAGTTAGAAGAAGATAACCAGGATGGCGTCACACCGTCAGTCCTTCAGCACCGGGGGCTGCAGAAGTAGCAAAGCCCAGACCAGTGGTCCTGGAATTTCTCCCTCTGCTAAAGACAAGGCTGGAAGAACTCAGAGTTATCCTGTCCAAGCCAGAAATCCCTCAGCATCCTGCCCGCAGCGTCATCAACACCAGCCGCCCCGGAGTCTGCGGGACGTTTTTCCTGCCTTGGCAGAGGTTGTTCACTGAGAGCCCCCAGGGCTCTGATCGGTGACAAAACCTCCCGGCAAGGCTGCCAGAGGGAGGGGGAGAGGGGAGTGTGAAATCCAAACATCTGCTGGCTGCTCCTGCTCACGGGACAGACCCCGGGGGAGAGGGGAAGGGAGAAGGGAAGGGGAAGGGACGGGAAAAGGGAAAGGAAAGGAAAGGAAAGGAAAGGAAAGGAAAGGAAAGGAAAGGCTGCTGGCAGCAGTCAGTGGAAGATGTTTAAAGCACAGAAAAGCAGGGGAGCTTGCTTGGGAATTATTCTAGTGGGATTTTTTTATTATTATTGTAGATGGTTTTGGGGCTCTGACTAACAGAGCAAGGTCTGAGATGTGATAAACCTGCAGGATTGTGGAGAAAAGGCAGAGCCAACATCTCCCTGGCCCTCGGAGCTCCCTCTGCAGATGAAAGAGGAGCCAGGCTCTTTTTGCATGGCGTTTTTCACATACGGAAATGTTTACAGAAATGCAAAGTTCCCCGGTGGCCAAGTGCACAGAGACACATTGGCTGGGAGGACAAAAGGCAGCTGGAGCCCTGTGCACACTCATCTTTCACGGGGGCGTGTGTTCACTGAACACAAGAGGCTCCAAAGAGACCCCTCCTCACCCAGCACCTCACTGTGAGCGTGTGAGAACTTGTGAGTGCGTAAAACAAAACAGCGGGGGAAGGCAGTGAGGGAAGAGCAGCAGGTTTATGGCGGGCACAGGTAAAGAATTGCTTTTTTCCAATGCATCGTTTACTGTGGGGTTCACTACTAGATAAAACGGAGTTCTAGAGGACTTTGAAAGGAACCGATGTAAATACTGAGTGTGACCTAAGCTGCTGTAAAAGGTAAAGAATTAAAGGGAAGGGCCCTCTTTCCAGGCATTTAGGTGGGACTGAGACCCTTCCCATGGGTTTGGACTCTGCTCCTGTGCCCACCCCTTCTCCATCCCCTGCTGGGAGGTGCTAATGAGGAACCCAATTAGCATTCAAGGACCTGTTGTGCCAATTAGGCCTTGGGCTGGGTCCAAGAGCTCCAGAGAGCTGCTGCTCCTCTGGCTGCCAAGGGCTCCTGACCCTGCCACGGGGCACAGGCAGTGTCACCACAGGCAGTGTCACCCACCACAGCCAGTGTCACCTCAGCCAGTGTCACCCACCTCAGCGAGTGTCAACCACCACAGTCAGTGTCACCACAGCCACTGTCACCACAGCCACTGTCACNTGCAACCACACCCAGTGCCACCCACCACAGCCAGTGTCACCTGAGCCAGTGTCACCCACCACAGCCAGTGTCACCCACCACAGGCAGTGTCACCTCAGCCAGTGTCACCTCCCACTGTGCGGGAGCAGAGATGTCCCCCCAGCCAGCCAGGCTGGAGCAGGAGGGCTGGGGACACACAGGATGGGGCTGGATCCCTCCCGGATCATAGAGAGAAAGAATCAGGGAATGTCCTGAGCTGCGAGGGACCCACCAGGATCATTGATCCAGCTCCTGGCCCTGCACAGACACCCCAGATCCCACCCTGGGCATCCCTGGAGTGCTGTCCAACCCCTCCTGGAGCTCTGGCAGCCTCGAGGCCGTGTCCATTCCCTGGGGAGCCTGGGCAGTGCCAGCGCACTCTGATATCAAAAGTCAGAAGCCTCGGCAAGAGCGTTAAAATGGGCAGATAAAAAAGCAGCTCTTTACTGGAAGGTCCCAGCTGTGTCCGTAGTTCTGGGCCATGGGCACCCCTGCTATCGCATTTCTGCAATTTTTATAAGTTTAACAAATTAGCATCTCTAACAAACCTTGGCCAATTAGAAGAGCAGTTGATTAGGTAATTTATTTGCTGAGTATTGCCCCACTGGAGTGGGTCCAGGGCTTCTTTGTCCCATTTCTTGTTGTGTCTTCTCGGATTCTGATTGGAAAACAAAATGTTCTTCTTGAAAATAAGAACAAACAGTATTTCAGGAATGTGTTAGAATGTTAACTTATTACTCTAAAATGCAAGAGAGAGGGTAGGAAAAATACCAGCAGCTGTATAACCACATATTCATAGTCTACAAAGCTACAATTATAGGAAAATTGTATAAAAGCTGAAATCTTCAGGCATCGGGGGGAAGAACCTTTCCCTGATACCCAGCCTGACCCTGCCCTGACACAGCCCCAGCCGTTCCCTCAGTTATCCAACAGAATGGTCATGGCACAAACCAACACAAAGTTCTGGAGCAAAGGAGCAAAATAAACAACAGCCACAGTTCCCTGGCATTTCATTTTGATTGCAGAAAACCAGTAGGGAAAAATATGTGCACTGTGATAATCAGGTTATTTTTCTTTTCAGATCTTTTTTCATCCAGCAAGCAAATAATTAGACCTTTGCACAGAAGCAGTAAGAGAAAATGATATATCCCTGTCCTGCTTGGGTGAATAAAATATGCCCTGAAATAGCTGCAGTCTCACAGCTATGGCTCATGGATATCAAGAATACTGGTCAGGGTTAAATCTTTCTTTTCAATTATTTTTTCATAAATTAAACCAAATGACAATAAATCATGCTATAAAAATTAAAATGTCATTTGCTATTATCAGAACTAAAATTAAGCTGTACACACACTGAAGATATAACAAAAGGGAAGAGGGAAAGGGAAAAAAAAAGGATGATAATGGATTTTTCATATACTTTGGTGCAGTTGAGATGAGTCACGAGGTCTGCATCTGGAACTGGGTCATAGGACTTTTTCAGACTTAATGTTCTGGTCTAGACAATTAAAAATTAGCCCAAACTGAGAATCCTTAAAGACTCCTCAGACCCAGAGGAAAGGCACCACAAACTCACCTCCCCTGCTCCCAGTTCTGTGAGGAACTTCACAGAGCTTCTCATAATCTGCTTGCACTTACACACTGATGGAATTTAGTGCAGTGGTAAAAATGGAATAAAAAAGACTGAACTTTTTACNTTTCCCCTTCCCCTTCCCATTCCTCTTGTTGATCTCCCCACACCTTTCCCCTCGAGGCCAAGCTGAAGTTGGTGGCACTGATTTGGGGACAGGTGACTGGGGAACGTTGACAACCAGCCCACACAATCCTTCTGCATGAAACTTAACTAGCCAGACCCCCGTGAGCTTGAGCTGGGCTCAGTCCTGGACTTGTGACAGCGTCACCAACCCCAAAAGAACATCTGGGGTTAGTCCAGGTCAGAGCATCACAAGCCTGATGTGGCAGAGTCTCCCTTTGCAGCGTAAATATTGAATATCCCCCCAAAAGCACAGGGCCCACAGTGCCAGGCAATGCCCAGCACGCTTTAGGCCGCTCAGAACTCCAATTATTTTATTCAATAACCTTCCCTCCTCCCACACTCCGAAGCCCACAAGAGACGGAGCTATTTCAACCCTAAAGAGGGCATGAAATGGCATTTATGTTTTCCCAGGGCATTAAGGTGGAATGAAGGAATATCCCGGCGCCTGAAGGAGGTGGTGTAGCCAGTGAGAGGAAACAGGGACAACAAATTGCCTCTGCTGGCTCCAAAGTGGGCAGAGCTGTGGCTGCTCATTATCCCAACAGAGCTGAGCTGAATCCTCTGCCTGGCTCTGCAATATCAGGAGAAAGAATGATGAAAACATAATGGGAAAGCAATGAAATATGACCAAAGTCTTGTAATGATGAAATATAATGACTCGTAATGAAGCAGAGGTGGGAGAAAAAATAAGCTCAATTCTTGTGAAACACAAATAAGAGACAGGAAGAGTGTGAGGAGGAAGGGGGGAGTGAGGGAGAGGAGAGCAGCTGGAAATGACTTTTAACTTTTCCACTTAATGTTTTAAAACCAAAAAGCAATTACTGCCAGGCTGGCATTGCCTTTCTGCACATTAATTTCCTATTATGAAGAAAATTAATGAGTTTAGCAATCTCCTCATCCTCACAGAGTTGTGCTCTCCATTATTGGTGTTAATAATCCACCAGGGACTCTGACTCCAAAAGCCGGTGCCACTGCCCGGGTTTGTGAAGTTTAAAAAAAGAAAACAGAGATAAGGTGAGGCCGGAGATTGCAAGAAATGGAAAGTGATAACTCACTGGAGCTGAGTGAAGAGGGAAGGTCATTCTTTGTTCACTGACCCCTGTGGTTGCAACCGGTGGGACCTCAAGAGGGGGATTCTTGTACTTTTGTCCCAGTGGAAATCAGGAACCAAGGTCAAACCATCCCAAATCTTGCCTGGCAGATTTAGAGCTCTTGAAAGGCAGGAATGCCTTGTTTCTTATCTCTGTCTTCCACCTGGAAACCAAGATATCGGGGGGCACACAGCACACAGGTGGCGCCGGAGGGAAAGTTCTCCCAGCTGCAGAGAACCCCACAGGGCTTGGCACAGGTGGTCCCCACTGCTCCTGTGGGGGATTTCTGGCTGCAATAGCTCATTTAGAGCTGCCCGATGGCCCAGCCTGAGCGCCCAGGCTGAGGGCAGCACCCCAGATCCCAACACGGGGACTGAGAGAAGCTGCAGAGGGAGGCCGGCTGGCTACTGAGGGTGCTGCTGTGCAGCTGCAGAGCCATGGAATCCCTTCCCTAGAGGCCAGAGGGCTGGGATGTGGAAGATTCTGTGATGGCAAGTGAAAAACCTTGGATTCACCGGGGAAACCCGGCTGAGATGGCAGCGGGACATGAAACGAGCTGCAAAGGTGGCTGTGGGACCGAGACTGATGCCAGGCTGGGTGGGATCTGCATGAACACGTTGGCATCCCTGCCGGAACGCCCCTTCCAGAGGGGACCTTTGGGGAACCAAACAGAGAGCGTAACAGAACTGATAAAGGGTCCCGGTGCCTTAGGGCTGGGGGGGCAGAAACCACGGGAGAGACAGACACAGATAAAGGCTCCCTGGGGCAGGGCTGACCAAGAAACAACAAAGTTGTGAAACTTTGCAATGATTGCCAAGTACCTGATGTCATAAAGAACGGATAACCAGAGAGAATTGTTACCAAAAATAGAACCCTATAAAAGTTCCGGGCAAGAAAAATCCTATATAAACTCCTTGTATGCTCAACAACTTGGGCTCCTGATCAGAATTTGGAATGTGCCCGTCTCTCCTTGGCTGATTGTGACCTGCTGCAGAGCAGCTGGAGGGGTTTAGGACCCTGTCCCCCAGAGCAGTGCCCTGGCCCTGCTGTGGGACTGCTCAGCAGGCGATTGCTCCTGGAGAGCAGCCCCTGATGCACTTCTCTGTGAAGGTTCTGGCTTCTCTGTCTCTCTGCCAAGGTCGGGATTGATACATGGGAAACGCAGGTTTCCTTGCAGGACTCTGTTATTTCTTACTATTTACAGACTCTAGAGCCATCTATCAAGTCAGAAAACAAAGGTAAAATGGAGTACCTCTAACTCTTTCCAAGGTTATTTAAGTGATAATTACCCAATAACAAGATGGCGCCTATATTATTTATACTTTTGACCCAGTAATTGACCACTTGAAGTCCTCAATGTGGATCCTTTCCAGCCAGTTACAGAAAACCACCTAAACCCATGAAGAAGGAAGAAGAAGGTGAAGAAGAAGGACCCAGACAGCGCCCAAAGTGCTCCATCTTGACTCACATGTATAACTATATACTAAAATCTTATATCTAAGTTTCCAGAACTCCTAACGGGCCAGCCTGCCTCAAATGGCAGCGGTGATGTGTTTGCTGTGCCCAGAGCACTCACGTGAGCCATTCCTCCCCAGCCAGGGGTCTCTGGGACAGGCACAGGTCACGGGGCTGGGGCACTCAAACCTACAAACGGGCCCTCAGCTCACCAGGGCAAGGGCTTTGCAGCGCACGTTTGGGGAACAGCTCACAGCTGCCAGGTCCTTTATGAAATGTGATTTCACTTGCAGCCTCCTCTCCAAATCTTGGGCAGGATGAAGATCTGAACAGCCTGAGCCTGTCTGGCTGTGTGACTGAACAAGGACTGAGCTTTCTAGACATCCCCAGAACAAGACTTTTAACCCAGTTTTAATGTTATCAGCATGGCACTGTCCTGAAATCCCATGTCCTCACCACGGAGATGTTTACCTCTGTGAAGTGAACAAGCACAACGCAGATCCTTCATGGATCACAGCACAGAAACACATTTTCTTTACCATCCCTTCTGGGCAGAGGACTCCTGATATAAAAACCCCAAGTTCACCAGGCAGTGGCAGGTTTAAGTCACCTCCTTTGTCCTCTCTGCCCATTAGCATTTAAAACCTACAATAAAGAGGCTGAGAGGGGGACTTTATTAAAAACATACTTTACATTTGTTTGAGATCTTTATATTGCACTTTCTCACAGATTTAAGCACCACTGGTGCTCTCAAACACTTTTTTTTTTTCCTTTCAGACAAATTGCCTTCTTCCCTGAGCTCTGTTATTCTGTAATGGCATGGAAATTTCACAGCCTCCCAGATGCCAGACTCCCAAATGTCACCTCCTCCAAGCTGGAGAAAAAACAGGTCCCAACCCTGAATAAACCCAGAGTGGCACTGACTGGTGGCAGTGGGGTAATGGCAGAAACTGAGTTTGCTGGGGATCAAAGAGAGGTCTCTACAGACAGAAATTCCCACTCCACTTTTTTTTTTTTTTTTTTTTTTTCCTGGAAATGGGAGCAAATTCTCAGCTGCAGAGCCCAGAGTGGGAGGTTTGAGGCATCCTGGTGGCCCAAGGTGTGGAGTGAACATTTGTTCCCCTCCTGCAGAGGGTTTCAGCTGCCATGCCAACACTTTTCATCAGCTCTGATCTCTTGATGAAAGCATTGAAAGCTCACAAAACTTGAATTTCCATGGACACCTCTGCTGGAAAATGTCTTTTCCTTCGCCCCTGGGAAGCAGAGTGCTTGAGGAGCTGTCAAGCAGGAGGCAAGATGAGAGTTGGGTCTCATCCATGGAAAATCACAATTCAAACCACAGTGACCAGGAATGCTCTACTTTGCACAGGAAAACTTTCCAGGCAGGAGGATTCCAGGACATCTCAGCTGCTGCACAGGGTGGATCATGCCAGGGGCTGTAGCTCCCTCTGGTATTGCTGCTCCTCCTTTACAGTTTCTCTGCAAAGAATCGACAGACAGCAAAAAAAAAAAAAAAAAAAAAATTATTGCACCAAGTGCACCAAAATATCCATTTAAAGCTTTGGCTGCACAGGAGGAAATAGAAGTGACAATAAAATGGAAATATAAAAAAGTGGGGAGAGGAGTAAGGCAGCCTCCCATCAGCAGCACATGCTTGTTCTTTTCCATTTCCAGAGGTCAAATGCTACTTTTATTCCTGAAAATGCCATAAAGTGCCAGCCACTAGGACATAAGAAGCTTTTAGTACAGCCTGGGTTTCAGACAGAATGCCAGAATTTGACTTTCCTGCTACAGAGACACTCAGTATTTTATCCTGTGCAGCAGAAGTTTGTCCCAAATGTTCTTGTGGCCTGTGGTTCTGGACTGAATCTAATGGAAATAAGGAATTCAAAGCAATTTGCATGTTTGCCTTCCTCAGGGTCAGCCCAGAAAATCTCTTAACAATGATAAATTAATACAGAAGATTCTGCTGTGCTCATCAGGGGAGTTTTGGAACGTTGCAAACCAAAGCAAAATTAACTCTTATCCCCTAGAAATCATTTCCATCCTCAGGAACTCTCATTCCACCCAACCCAAGTTAAAGGAGAAGAATCCTGTACTTCTGAGGAGAGCCTGAGCTTGGAAAATGGGGATTTCAACTCAAAGGAAAATGTGGAAGGAGTTGTAGTGCCCAGGTGCTGCTCCTGTGAATGGATCTAGTGCCTTGTCCTGCCTTTTTTTTTTTTTTTTTTTTAGGAAAAGAGCCCAATTCTCTCTCCCTCTGTATCTTCCTTCCACTTGAGGGGGCTGAGATTTGGTCTAACTGCAATTTACTGCAATTTTAAACCCTATTACCCCCTCAGCATGGTGCTGTATAAACCCAAGGCAGGGCTTTTAATTTTCTAGACAAAGGTATTGTTTGAGCTCCTTTCATGGCCTAATTATTACTTAGCAAATATCATGTTGTGATGAGCATTTATGGATAATTCTCAGATAATACCTAATTATATGGTTAATACTCATAATGATGGGAAAGCCTCAAATATTCAGAGTTCAGGTTTTTTTTAGACTATCTCAGAACTCCTTATATTTCAAAGCACTTGTAAGTTGAGGATTTATGGGGGGTTTTTTTGGTTTTTTTGGGTTTTTTTTTACTATTTCTAGCATGTAAAACAGCTTCTGCTACAGTATCTCCCACTGCTCACTGGAATTTGGATTCACAGGTAGGCTTGGACAGCTTTGAACTTCTGAGTGACCTGACATAGCTCTAAACCTGATTAACTCACCAGATAGCCTGAGCCTGGGGATAATTTGTGTGACTGAACAGGCAGACCTTTCAGGGAATGTACTCCCAGGGGAAAACGGTCTCTGCTAAATGGAGAGCCAGGCTTGACTCCATTGAAATTCCTGATTTTCAAAAGCACATGATGGCAGGGCATGGAGAAGAGAAAAGGCTGCTGGGGAGAAGTCAGTTCTGCTTCTCTCAGCCCTTGTGGATTTATTACTGTTCCTGCTGTGGACACTTCCCTGCAGAATGTCCAGGGCGTGGCTGCCCCGTCCCTGGCAGTGCCCAGGGCCGGCTTGGATGGAGCTCTGAGCATCCAGGGCTCGGGGAAGGTGTCCCAGCCCATGGCCGGGGGTTGGAATTGACCTTTGGGGTCCCCCCGCCCCAAACCAGGCTGGGATTGTGTGAAGAGCTGCAGAGAGCCCAGCCCCAAACACCAGCTGTGTTTGCTGTGCGCTGGAGCAGAGCTGAGCCCTGACCTCCATCACTCCTGAAGCTCGTTCATTAAATCACCCCTGACATCCCGGGCAGCCCCAAATGAAGCTCGGTTTTATCAGGTAACAAACAAGCTCTTGCCCTCCTGGGCTGGAATGCGGAGTCCATGCCTCTCCCAGCAGAGGCCGGGGACACAATGATTAATTCACTGCCGGCTGCCTGCGTAAATGGCTACATAAATACAGGAGAAATGGTGCCTCGACAAGGCAATCAGACACTGCGGTCTGGGGAGATAGGGAAACTCGGAGACACCTGGAGAAAGGGAGGCCTGAGAGCGTCAGGGCTGCTCCGGATGGAGCAGGAGTGTGCAGCAACGTGAGAGCCGTGCCCGGGTCCAAGAGAGCAAGGGCCTCTCTGAGCCCCAGGCACGACGCTTCAATACATCCCACCACCCCGCGAAAGGGATGGGCTTCCCCTTGGAAAATCCCGAAGCTGTTTATTCAGGAGCACAGGCAGGAATAGCCAAGGGGTCCAGGGACGCAGGATAGAGGTTCAGGGATGCAACAGCCTCATATAAAATCTGTTGGTTTCTTATCTTCGTTTCTTCATGTTAGAGCTGGGATTAACACACGGGAGTCACAGTTTCATGTCGGACTCAGTGTCTATTAATTCTTATCTATAGCACAGTCTCACCAGTTGTGAGCTCTAGCTAGCAAGGTAGAAAATGGTTCTGTCTCCAACTCTTTCCAAGGTATTTTAAGCACTAATCACCCAGTAACGAGATGACACCTATATTATTTATACTTTTGACCCAATAATTGACCACCCAAGGCCCTCAGTGTGGACCTTTCTCACCCAATTAAAAAAAAAAACCAAAACCAAGAAGAAGAAGAAGGTGAAGAAGGACTTAAACACTGCCTTAAATCCTCCATATTGCCCCATATACACCATTATATACCAAAACCTCAAATTCTAAGTTTTTCACCCTGTGAAATCACACAATTCCATTCAAACTCCACAATCCCAGTGCTATCACTCAGTTTTGGAAGCCTGTTCCACGGCCTCAGGTCAAATGTGGTGCTTGCATGAGGGTCAGTGACTTTTAGCACAGGTAGTCTGATATATTCAGCCTCCAGGGTTCCAACAAAAATCCAGAGGTGACAGCGAGGAGGGGGCCAAGGGCACAGGGTTATAAATGAGACAACCAGGGCAGGTCTGAGGTCAGGGTCCAATAAGAATAGGGAAAAGTGATGCAGAGGAGTAAATACAAACTGGGGGGACTGACGGGGTTAAAGGGGTGTAACACTGGGGCAAAATTAACCCAGTGGGGCTCAAGGGAAGGAAGAACATTCTGGCAGGTGTGCATCTCTGGTGACAGGGTGACATGAACTTAACAAACCAATAGAAGAACAAAACCTAAGAAATATTAACATGTGGCTGCAAGGGCCCATGGGAGGGAGGTTTTCCTCACCATGACCTAAAAGGGGAACTTTCCCCATTTGCCTCGGTCCCTCCAGCGTTGAGGCACAGCTGCCTTGGGGATAAGCCCCTGGGCCTCCACAGAAGTGCTGACGGGGACCAGCAGCGAGTGTTTAAGGGAGAACAGAAGATTTTCAGAGCAGCCCTTCAAACCCTGGCAACGTGACCGCAGCTAAATCCCTGTGTTCCATCATTATTAGCGAGCCTAACCTCGTCAACACAAAGAAATGGGCAAGGCCAAAGCTGTGGCAGCTGTTTTTGTCACCTCCCGGCATGGCCTTGTGCAAGTGTCAGGGGATGAAGGGGAAGTGGGAGAATGTGGTTGAAACACACAGTTTGTGTCTGGGAAGGCCTTGGTTTCACTGGCAGCACCATCTCCAACTCCAGCAAGTGGCTGCCTATCTCTCAGCCTTGATTTAACCCTGGAAAATGAGCTTAACTCACTTCCTCATGAAGTAGTCTCAATTAATTAGCATTTGTAAAACTGCTCTGAGATTCCCAGATGAAAGCCTGGCCCGGAATGGCAAATTGCTAATGATAATTAATAGTTGTTCATGGTCTCTTTACAGGATTTCAAATTATTTTCTGTGGGGAAGGAAGTGGGGATGGAGGCTCTCCAGGCAGAGATCACAAAAAAACCCCAGGACAGCCATACCTTGCTGCCTGCCCCTCCTTCCTTCCCAGGATGACGGGGAGAGCTGTGAGTAGAGGAAGGGAAGGGGATGACGGCCCCAGGTGCTCCTGGATTCACCACAGCTCCTTGCTGGGGCAGGGGGAGCGAGGCAGGAGGGGATGAGCAGGGCTCTTCCATTTCCCCCTCAAATGGATGCAAAGGCAGCCCTAATTAAACAGATGTTCTTAATAACGCTCTGACAACTGTCCCTGCTTTAATTTGCTTCACAGTGAAGATTAATATAACAACACAACACTGCTTTACAAGGGAAGAAAAAAGAGCTGAGCTAATAAAAGGCAGTAGCTTACACGGTATATTATTGCTTTTCTTTCTGCTTGTCTAGCGAATATTTACCTCCTCTGGGAGCAGTTTTCATATTTATTTGATCTCTCCTCCCAGCTAAAGCTGACTTTGTGGTACATTGCAACAGGATTAATGCCAGGGCCAAGGGTGCACAGGCATGTCAGGGGTCTCCATGGAGATTCTGCGGCCTCGGGGAAGATCCTGGTGGTGCTGGAGCCAGCAGAGCTGGTAAACACCAGCAGGGGATGAATTCCAGGCTCATGTAGCAGGAAACTCCTGAAGGTTCCAGCACCAGGAGGACTGGAGAAGGTTTTCAGGCTGATCCTTGGACCATAGCAGGAGTCACTCCTTGCTGGCAGGACAAGAGCAGGCACAGCCACAGAGGAGAGCGTTCCTGAGCTCCTGGGAAGGCCTCAGGGCTTCTGTGCTCACACTCCTCATTCCCAGCTCTGCCCTGAATTAGCTCAAAGTGAGAACAGCCGGACTTGTGCACCTCCTTTGCTCTGTGCACTAGGTCAGACTGTCACATCCCCTCTTCGGACATTCCCAAGCAGGGACTCAAACCCCAGGGGATGTGGAGCACCCAAATCTCCATCCAGCATCACACCCACACCTCAAGACTCAGCGTGGCACACTCCTGGGGCAGGATATTAAATAGAAACTCCCAAGTTGCTCTTCACTTTGATAACAACACAGAGTAGGCTTGTAAAATATTAAATCATCCTTGGCTGAGCAACATGTGTGTTTTCTCAGGTTGAATTACACAGCAAGAAAGAAACCAAGCTCTTCCAAGTGGGAGAGCTGTCTCCAGGATCCACAGGTGATTCTGGATCTTTTTTTTTGTTCAGGGAATTCAAGAAAGGACCTTTCCACAAACAGGAACAGACTGCTCCACTTTTAAAAATAGATTCATGCCTGAATATTCTTCTTCTAATATTCTGTGTGGGCCAACAGCCTGGCCATGAGAAGAGCAAGGGAGAGCCCCTCTGGATGAATTATCATCCGTGTCCAGGTTTTTGGGAGGGAGCCTGGTTTTGCTCCCCAGTGCCTGAACTGAAATAGCCTGGAGAGATGATTTGGCACCTCTGCAAGTCCTGCCCCTCGCTGCTGCCTGTGCTCTTCCACGTCAGCTGCTTCCTCAAGCTGCTCCCTGCCTGTGGAGCTGTCCCTGGCAGCTTTTACTCTGGGCACAGCCTGGGGTGGGCTTAGCTTGAGCTTAGCTTAGCCACGGCCCTGGGTACAGCTCTGCACCTCCAAATCAGGAGCAGGAGGTGGAAGTGTGTGTGTCACAGAGCTCTGCTCCCACACTTTGTTACCTACTGTTCAACTATTTAATATTTGGGAGCTCTGTTTGTTATGCAATTTGTGGAGCTGTTTATGGTACAGAAGCCCTCAGACAATAAGGGAAAGGAAAGAGCAGGAGCTGGCAGCTGTATGCATTGCCCTTTGTTGGGATTAATGAGCCTTGTTTGCTTTCTGCCTTTTTCCAGCTCTCTGAAATGTCACACGTCACCCAGAGTGCCTGGACAAAATCACATCATCAACCTCACCCCACATCCACCCCCTGCACCTGGGTGTCCTCATCCCCATCCTGGCTTTTCACCTCAAAACCCTTTCCACTGATGGACCTTGGAGTGGAATCTCAAAGCACTTTCCACTCTGGGCGCTGCAATTCCCAGGAACAGACTCAATCTGAGGGGTAATGATCACCATCACCACGATTAGACCCAGAGCATTCCTGGAGTTGTTGCACCTCAGGGATCAGCAGCACACAAAGATCCACCACGGCTGAAACTGCGTGCAGGACAGAGCTCTGCAGCTGCGAGGTTCCCTTGGTCCCCGCTCTCAAACAGGGACAAGGCTGTGAGTGTCTGCTGGAATTACCTGGGATAAACTGATGGGTGCTCCAGGCTTGCACCAGCCTGGTCTTGTCCTTGGCAATTTCCTCGCACAGCTCCAGGCTCCCTGTTTGTCCAAGAGCTCTTCCCATCACTCCCTGTTGGATTATCCCTTTTTCTGACCCACAGACAGGGCTCCTGAGAGGCCTTTTAAAGACTTTATTCCATTTTCAGTCTCGTGAGAAGGGTGAGACAGTACAGATGTTATAATTCACACCATCACCATCAGAAGCCAAACTATTTTTTAATTCCAATACACTATAAGCATTTCTTGGCCTACCAGCTTTTCCCACACAATGCTGCTGATGCTTCTAAGCCAACCATCTGAAAATACCTCACATGGGTCCTACTACAACACATCTTTCTTAGTTCTATTTCTCCACAATACCTGGTCTATTTGCAAGATAATAATTTGAAACTTATTTCCAGTTCCATTTCTCTCTCAGCAATGTCTGTCCTATCCCGTGGCATTTCCAAGTCAGCACACTTTATTTCAAAGTTTGCACTCAGAGGCACAAGACTGTGTGAGCCTTCTGCCAGGCTTTGAGAATTCTCTACAAATCCATTCCCCACAACTCCCTGCCAGCAGCATCTTCCTGCTGCTGCTCCAGTTGTCCCCTTCTAGTGTCCAAAACTTGTCCCAGCTCTCCTGTCCTGGGTGCAGTGAGGCAGAGGAGCTCCAAACAACCATCCTGCCCCCAGGCACAGCCCTGGTGAGAGCAAGAGTCAATCCAGGATTGCAGGAGCAGCTGATTTGTTTAATTGCTCCCCAAAACAGGTGGCTGAGGTGGTTCCTGAACAGCAGCAACCCTGGCCAGAGCTCATGATTCTTGTCCTTGCAAGGGGTGCAAAAGAGGGACTCAAAGAATGTCCGTGTCCCTTCCCGTTCACAGATGATTTTTTCCTGCTCCCAACCTCCCCCTCTCAGTGCAGCCGGGCTGAGTCAGAGCCTGCAGGAATCCAAGCCCCTGTGGGGGCTGAATCACAGCCTCCCACACTCCCCAGTACCCAGAGCTCTCAGGCAGCACTGGGAACAGAGCTCTGGGTGCTTTACCAGAGCCTCCACGGGTGGGAAGGCCTGACCCAGCTCCTCAGCCCTTTTTTTAGCAATATTTTAATTCCTGTCTCCCTCCGGATAATTGTGCCGTTTCCCCTTGTGGGCTGGTTCATTCAAACCTCTCCTGCCCGTGCCCTGTCAGAGGGGTGGGGGCCCTTCAGTGCAGTTCAGCTCATCAGCTCAATCCCATCCTGCCAGCCCTCCTGACCCGGGAGCAGGGATGCTCCAGGTGCCCTGACAGGGAACAGGTGGGAAAAATGGACAGGGATGTTTTGCATGAGTGTTACAGGACAAGGCAGGATGGTTTCAGCCTGGCAGAGAGCAGGTTTAGATTGGATATTAGGAAAAAAAATTCCTCCCTGTGAGGGAGCTGAGGCCCCGGCACAGGGTGCCCAGAGCAGCTGTGGCTGCCCCTGGATCCCTGGAAGTGTCCAAGGCCAGGCTGGAGCACCTGGGAGAGTGGAATTTGTCCCTGCCCATGACAGGGGTTGGAACCAGTTGAGCTTTAAGGTCCCTCCCAACCCAAACCAGTCTGGGATTCTGCGGTCACCCCCAGCCTGCACATCACCTGTGAAATGAGGTTCCACATTATCAGCACCAACAAGGCAAGGACAAACCTCCTCCTCAGGGAGCCTCACAACCAACGGCAAAACCCTACAAATACCCAGCCATGTGTCCTCACTCTGCTGAGAGATACTGGTAATGAACAGTCACGTCTCTAAGTTAATCAAAGGCCTCAAAGAGTTTTATATGGATAAATAAATCCAATTCCTCTAATCCCAGGGAGATCCCCCAGACACACAGCGCCACACTGGGCTGTCTCTCTTTTACTGTCCACATGCAAGTCCCTTCCAGCATCTCCAGGTGTGGGATCACAGTGGTCAATGTAAAATTCACTCAGCATTTTTAACTGAAATTGAGTTGCTGGCGCATCTGACAGAGTTCTGCAGAGCGCTGCTTGCAGGGCAGCATTATTCAATTAGCCCATTTTGCTGATTGCCATCTGGGACACTGTTGTCAGGGTTACAGCTGGCTCGGCTCTCACCCAGAGATCATATTTGAAAATACACCTGGGGACAGGGGGGATATTAAAAAGTAACAGACCTTCAGTGTAACACGATTTCCAAACATTCCCACAGCTGCTCGGCTGATCGTGGAGTGAAGTTCAGCTCATTAATTTAGAGCACCACAAGTAAAGTTAAAATAAAAACATGTTTTCCCTGATCTCTGCACTGGCAGTGGGTGTGGGGAGCAGAGAGGGGTGGCCTGGATAATTTCACCTGTCTGTAGCGAATTCTACGCTAAAATTCACACAAATCTAATGATCCTGAGGGATTGTGTCTGCCTGTGCAAGGCTGAGTGTGGGAATGCCACACCCGGAGGGACTGTGGGTGAAAGTGTGCTTGTGCTGTCGAGGAGAGGAAAGAGAAGAGAAGAGAAGAGAAGAGAAGAGAAGAGAANGAAAGGAAAGGAAAGGAAAGGAAAGGAAAGGAAAGGAAAGGAAAGGAAAGGAAAGGAAAGGAAAGGAAAGGAAAGGAAAGGAAAGGAAAGGAAAGGAAACAAAGACCTAAATATTTGTACTTTGAATATTTCTGCTTGTGAACTTAGCATTGTGTGTCTGACCCCAGCAGAAACAGTGCTGCCCACAACAGCCTGGGTGTTGGAAAGATTTAACCTGTAAAATTCACTTTGTAAAACTGTAAAAATTAATTTGAGTGCAACAGGACAGGACAAGAAAGAGTAAAATTGGGGTTATGTGACTGTGCATTTGGGGTTGTGTGACTGCATTTGGGATTGTATGACTGTGCATTTGGGGTTATGTGACTGTGCATTTGGGGTTGTGTGACGGAATTTGGGGTTGTGTGACGGAATTTGGGGTTATGTGACTGTGCAATTGTGGAGCAGCAGCTGAAGGAGGTCAGGCTGGGGCAAGGCAGTCTCAGACCAGGCTCATGAGGAGGGCAGAGCTGCAGGTGACAGAGCGCTGCCTCCACGTGCGGTGTGTCACACTGGGGCTGAGCTGAGCTCACGTCTCCCTCAGCCTGGGAGTGAGGGCAGCAGCCGTGTGAGTGCCAATTGTGCTGCACTCCAGACACAGAGGCAGCTTTCAGAATAGCTCTTGGCGTGCTGAAAAGCCGAAATCCTCACCTCCAGAGAGTTTACCTGAAGTTCCCGAGGTCTGAGCAAAGCCATGGGTGACAGCTGGAGTGCAGCCAAGGCAGTGACACCTTGGAGAGGTGAGTGGGCAGCCAGGGATGGACAGGGCTGAGCTGCTGAGCTGGGAGAAAGGCACTCACTCTAAACAAACGCTTAATGGGATGATGGAAACTGGCCCCTGTCTCACTTCCAAGGAGGGATCCAGCCAGACACTCACTGCCCTAGGAGAGGACATCCTTCAGTGGCTGCACAGGCCTGAGCCAAAGACCATAATTGGAGCTACAGCAGGAATAAGAAATGCCAATTAGGTGGCATTTTCCCAAGCATCCAGCGCTGCCTGGCTGCGTTTGGAACAAATTTTCATTACAACTGAACAGGATGAACTCGGAACATGTGTGAACTACCCCACCAATTAATTCCTCTTGTGTCCTCGTTAGAATTTCACACCCCAGACAAAACTGGCCCTGTGCATTTAATCTACGGGGTCAGGATGAAATTCCAGTCGATGTGGCAGCCCCGTTGTCACTGGTGCCACTGGGGACCACGGCAGAAAGGGGAATGACCCAGCAGCATTCCAGGAGTCAGAAATGCTTCCAGGAGGAATTTCAAGGACATGCCCCTGCAGGTGGGTGCTCCAGCTCCTGGGAACCTGTCTGCAAAGGGAAAATCCAGTTTCCCAACAGCTCTGTGCCACAGAGGCAGCAAAATCGCTGGGGAATGGCCAGAAATCAGCCCAACCTCCATGTGATCTGTCCCTCCTGGGCAAAAACTGAAATCACTTAACCCACCGCTGGGGATTCCACCTGGGGTGGAATGTGACAGCTCCAGGGGCTGAGAGAGGAAGGGAAAGGAGCTGTAACTCCTGCACAGCCCCGGGGAGCACGGACAGCCTGTAAATGGGAACTGTCCCGCTGGTTCTCACACAGCCAGGTCTGTACCAAGACTGATCCCACCCTCTGTGACATTCCCTGTGCCAGGGACTGATCCTGATGCCTTGGGAGGGCTGAGCTGGAACAGAGACTGGGCAGAGCTGGAAAATAAAGTAGATATTTATTGAAAGGCCTTTAGGGCACACCTCGGGCAGGACAAGAACCTGGCCAGGGCTACACCCAAGGTGGACCCAAAATGGATCCTCGGTCATGAGGTCTCATGCTTTTATAAGTTTTTGTCCCTTTGCATATTGGGGTTTAATTGTCCAATTACAGCTTCAGATTATGAAGTCCCATCCTTCTTGTTTTCTCCCCTCAGCCCACCTTGGATTGTGCTTTTGAGCCTGAAAGTTGTCCTTGGTCCCCAGCAGGAAAAGGATTTGTTTTTTGTCCCTGCTCTGTGAGGAGAGCTTAGTAACACCGAATGTGAGCTCAGAACTGCACCCCTGGGCAGCACAGAATCTGAAAAACATGAAAGCTCAAACTTAAGGCATCAATCCCTCCCTCTGTGACCACCCCCCTGTGCCAAGGACCTGATTAGAGGCACTTAATCCATGGCTGTTCCCCTCCCAGCAGTACAGAAGCATTTGGCGTGAGAAGTCCTGCCCTAAATGCTGAGATCCAATTCAACTTGCTCAGCTCAGTAACAGCACCTCCATTAAAATTCTC
>WBMY01002311.1:150955-174165 GCA_013397315.1 Donacobius atricapilla | reverse complement strand
CGATGTGGCAGCCCCGTTGTCACTGGTGCCACTGGGGACCACGGCAGAAAGGGGAATGACCCAGCAGCATTCCAGGAGTCAGAAATGCTTCCAGGAGGAATTTCAAGGACATGCCCCTGCAGGTGGGTGCTCCAGCTCCTGGGAACCTGTCTGCAAAGGGAAAATCCAGTTTCCCAACAGCTCTGTGCCACAGAGGCAGCAAAATCGCTGGGGAATGGCCAGAAATCAGCCCAACCTCCATGTGATCTGTCCCTCCTGGGCAAAAACTGAAATCACTTAACCCACCGCTGGGGATTCCACCTGGGGTGGAATGTGACAGCTCCAGGGGCTGAGAGAGGAAGGGAAAGGAGCTGTAACTCCTGCACAGCCCCGGGGAGCACGGACAGCCTGTAAATGGGAACTGTCCCGCTGGTTCTCACACAGCCAGGTCTGTACCAAGACTGATCCCACCCTCTGTGACATTCCCTGTGCCAGGGACTGATCCTGATGCCTTGGGAGGGCTGAGCTGGAACAGAGACTGGGCAGAGCTGGAAAATAAAGTAGATATTTATTGAAAGGCCTTTAGGGCACACCTCGGGCAGGACAAGAACCTGGCCAGGGCTACACCCAAGGTGGACCCAAAATGGATCCTCGGTCATGAGGTCTCATGCTTTTATAAGTTTTTGTCCCTTTGCATATTGGGGTTTAATTGTCCAATTACAGCTTCAGATTATGAAGTCCCATCCTTCTTGTTTTCTCCCCTCAGCCCACCTTGGATTGTGCTTTTGAGCCTGAAAGTTGTCCTTGGTCCCCAGCAGGAAAAGGATTTGTTTTTTGTCCCTGCTCTGTGAGGAGAGCTTAGTAACACCGAATGTGAGCTCAGAACTGCACCCCTGGGCAGCACAGAATCTGAAAAACATGAAAGCTCAAACTTAAGGCATCAATCCCTCCCTCTGTGACCACCCCCCTGTGCCAAGGACCTGATTAGAGGCACTTAATCCATGGCTGTTCCCCTCCCAGCAGTACAGAAGCATTTGGCGTGAGAAGTCCTGCCCTAAATGCTGAGATCCAATTCAACTTGCTCAGCTCAGTAACAGCACCTCCATTAAAATTCTCCCTCAGACATCAATTTTGCCTCTCTCCACCCCCTGTCATGAGCTCATCAATAAACAGCTAAGCAGCAACTTGATTAAAAATGTGAAAAGAGATTTTCTCCTCTAAAGATTTTGTGCAGAGCTGTTTTAAGCTCCTTCCCACAACAGGTTTTCACAACTTGTTGGTTGAAATCACTCACACAGAATGCCATCTATCCAAACACAAGCTGTGCTGCCCAGTCCAATTTCTGTTCCTCCCACTAGCACATCCATTTATCTCAGCATTCCAGCATCTTTTCGATGTTTGTAATACCTGGCAAAGATTTATGCAGAGGTGACTCATGGTCAAATATCAACAAGCAATTTAGAAGCAGCGTTTCCAAAGGGATCCTTGGAGGAGGCAGAGATCTCAGTTTATGAGGGTTTGATTTCTCCCCTCTCAATACACAGCTTTCAAAAGAGAAAAAAAGACAATTAGCAGATGCAGAACTGAAAGTGGAATCGCTCAAAAGCTGTTGGAAACACAGAGAACTAATCCGTGTCTCTGTGTGCACAAACATCCTCCGAGGAGGGCACCTAATGCTTTTATTTGGGTTTTGTTTGTTTGTTTGTTTTTTTCACTACTGCTGCCAAAGCCTCTTCACTCCTTTGCTGTTCTGACCATGTATGACTAATGTACAGAGGTTTGGGAGCCTCCAGGAGAGATCCCTGCAGCAAACACTGTCTATCTGACCACGGAATTTAATGAAAACTCTCTGGAACAAAAAATTTGAGAGACAAGAGTTCCAGGGGCTGCTGCTGCCCTGCTAATGATAAAAGAAATCATGTCCATATTGGGTTTTCTGTTCTCTTTTGAAATGCAATCCCGGGGCTGTGTGTAAAGGAGCAATTGTATTTGAAAAAGAGAAATGGGACTGTGTCAGAGCAAGCTTTGAGCAACTCTGGGCAAGGGCAGAGGAGATTTGAGTTGGAGTCTGCGGCAGGGAAAAGGATGGACAGGAAGAGACAAGACAAAAGGTGAAATGGAGAAAGAGGCACTCATGGAATACCAAGGCAGATGGAGGGATGGAAGTAGAGAACAAAAGAAAATAAATATTACAGAGCTGTCTGCACTCATCTATGTGCAAAATCTACATATTTACCTACCCACACTTTGTCTTTTCTATCCCCATCTGTCTCTGTGATCAAACCACTTCTCTGTTCTTCCTCCTCTGGACTCCTGCTTCTTCCTTTCTCCACCCTCCTCTCTTTCTAACCCTCCTCTTCCAGTGCCTCTCTGCTTCCAGTGAGAAGTTCCTCCCTCCCCTCATCCATGCAATCCATCACAAACCACATTTAGAGCTCTCTGGACACAGTGAAATTCCAGTTCCCTGGTACATAAATAATCCCTTTTCATGTAATCTCAGGATTATTCATTTCAAAGGGAGGGCAGCAAATGTATAGAATTTTTATAAATGCTGGCGTTTTAAAAATAAATGAATGGGGTGCAACAGGACTTTATTAAAATACAAAGAGATTAGCAAGGTCTCATTCCCTTCAATTATTAACAATGTACTTGTTCTCCAGAAAAGTACCCATGAAAATTTAAAACAGATGAAAACGGTTGTTCACTTAAAACTGCTCTGTTAATCTGTGAGAAATGTTTTATTCAAAGGCATTAAATGAATACTGCAAGGTTTGATATGAGATAATCCATCATTCATGTGGCACAAACATGGGGATCGATAGAGTGTTGTGTCAAGAGGAGAGGAGAACACGGCATCTTCGGAGGATTTCTGCACAAGAGGCTTGTTTCAATTCATGGGATGGCCAAAATCAATATTAACTCATAGATTTTACAAACTGGATGCCTTTTTGTTTCTCCATTTATAACTCTGCAGTCTCAGCTCGCGTTCTGAGGTTGAAATGGCTGAAAGGAGAAAAAAAGCTTTGGTATGGATTCCCACCACAAGCAAAGAGACAGTTTTGGCACTGGGTTTAGGCACGACCAAATCACTACAAAAAGGGCCCCCAAGGAAATCTGGGGGTGAGTTACAGGTTGTGGTGGATTTCTCTCCAAAATCAAGCTCAAATTAGGATTAAAACCTTTATCCTGTATCCTAGGCAGGTACAAAGAGTGTGGGCAGGATGGTGCCGCTGCTTGAACCAAACTGGTTGAACTCCACCTTGAACAACTTTGCTTTTATTGCTTTCATTGTTTGCACCAGAGCAGGGTCAAAAGAGAATCATCAGCATCGAGGCCGTCAGAGCACATGGATGTTCCTTTAGCTCTGAGGAAAACACCCCAAACGAACACAAAAGAAGGCCAAAACATGGAAAACAGAGGAAATCCAGACGAGAGGAAAGCGTTGTTCCAGCTAAGCTGTGAGTACAAGAGGCCCTTTCACCCAGCCTGGTCATTTCTGACACCATGCAGACGGGTTTGTTTGAACAAAGGAATTCCTGTAAAACTCCATTTCCTTCCGATGTGAATGCAGAACGCTCAGGAAAGATGAGCCAGGAACCAGATTGAGCCATGAGGCCCAAAGGGTGGAATGGGGGTGGAATCAGGATGGAATCAGAGTGGAATCAGTGTGGAATCAGGGTGGAATCAGAGTGAAATCAGCGTGGGATCAGAGTGGAATAAGGGATGGAATCAGGGTGGAATCAGCATGGAATCAAGGTGGAATCAGAGGATGGAATCACAGTGGAATCAAAGTGGAATCAGAGGATGGAATCACAGTGGAATCAAGGTGGAATCAGGGTAGAATCAGAGGGTGGAATCAGAATGGAATCAGGGTGGAATCAGAGGGTAGAATCAGGATGGAATCAGCATGGAATCAGGGTAAAACCAGAGTGTGGAATCAGGGTGGAGTCAGGATGGAATCAGGGTGGAATCACAGGGATCCATCCCCTGGATCCTCACCTCCCTCCTCCCCGTGTTTCTGCAATTACTCAGCTTTCCAAGGTGAGATTAGGGAGGAGGAAGGCCGCCGATCCAAGCACACAGATGGGTTTTATCTCCCAGGATAAGGCTACTGAGCTGCTGATAGCCTGTTATCTGTATTGCTAATGAGCAGGGCTGGAAGGGAGAGGCACCGGAGTGGCCAGAGTGAATCGTGAGCAGGGCTGGGACTCTTTATCTTTGCCACCAATGTGGGCACAGAGAGGCCAAAAAATTCCCAGAGCCACTGCCAGCAGGGGTAGATGAGGCTGCCCTCACTTTTAGCCCAGGAAAATAAGAATGAAACAGAGAGGAGATGGCCACTCTCTGTTTAAATAACAAGACAGGCACTGAAATAGAATTAATATGCAAGAAAAGATCATCTTTCTTCATATCTCTCTGGAACTAATGATGGAGACAGCAACTGTTGTGTCAAACTGACTTGAAAGCTGAAGGAGCCGTGGAAGAAGATGATAATCCAGCCTGTGATTCTGTGATAAAAAAAATGTTGTTTTACTGGGTTAATCTGATTATTGTAGAGGTTTGCTGGGCGAAACAGGGTTTTGCCAATCTGACCTCCCACATCCACAGCTCTTCATACCACAGCTCATGGAATAATTCCTTCCTGGGGCACAACAGCCCAGATATGCTACAAGTGCAAAAGTTAGGGAATTCCTTCCAGGAAAAAGGCAAATTCTCTCCCAGTTTATCTGATCCAGTGCTGAAACAGCTCAGAATTATTCTGTGCAGAGGCTGTAAACTGTCTGCCCTCCCACAAACCTGGGCAGAGCAGCATCAGAGAGAAGAGCTCAAAGAGCACGGAGCTTTCAAGTGTCTGCAGCAGCTTCTTTGGCTGATTAAAGAAGTGTTCACGTTAATCATATCTTGTGCTTAATGAACTAACACAAATTGCATCAAGCAGTGAGTCTTTCATGTGAGATGCTTCGCCGTGAGACGGAGCTGAGCAAGAAAAACAAAGCCAAAAGGACCATCTGAGGCGTCCCCGTCCTTCACTGCATGACAGGTCTGGGAAGGGTAAAATCCACGCGGTGTCTCAGAGCTACCGGTGAAATTCTTGTTAATGAGCGCTACACACCTTCTTCTGGGTGGAGAGACAGCGTGGAGTAGGAAATCAGGGGAAAATATTGGTAAGAACAAGGAAAATGTAACCAAAGAGGAGTGTAAGCAACAAAAGAGTGCACATTGGATCATGCACACAGAGAATCCTCGCTCTGGTGAGGGGTTGCCTTCTAAAGAAACATCTCCAACCAACCAGCGAGTGCTGGTCTTTATCCTGACCTTTCATCATTCCTGGTATATTCATTGCCAGCCTATTCCTGGCTCTGTTCCCGCCTCCTGGCATGGATTTGGATAATTTTGTTCCATTTTCTCCATGCCTCAGCTTCCTTTCAGTAATATTTAACAAGCTGAAATCGCTGTTATGCAAGCAGGACTTCGCAATTCCTGGATGAAAGGGAGAGACTTGCTTCTGCGATAAAAGATGGCCAAATTTGTGAATGAATAAACCTAGGGTCAGATAACATATTACAAATGTACTTGTAAGAGATAATGGAGCATTTATTTATAGAGCCATCAGAAGACCTGGTCTTCTTGTAAATGGAAGCAACAGTCCATTTCTTTGGGCTCTGGGCCAGTTCATACAAAGGCTGACACATTATTAGAGCCAGAATAGTTCTATTTTCCATTTCTCAAGGCTGTCTTTTTCATTACCATATGTTTCAGCTCCTCTGTCTAGCTTTTCTTTCTCTCTTTTATTTTTTGGTTTTGTTGTTTTTCGGTGTTTGCTTTGGTTCTTTTTGTTGTTTTTTTTTTCGTTTTCATTTTCAGACCTTAGATACAGTTCTGCAATCTATTACCATGCTCATCGGCCACAAAATCTGATCCTGGAAGGATCAGAGAGAATTTCTCGTCCTTCTTGTCACCTTCACACAGGTTTTGTTTGTCAATTTTTGCCCTGGACACTGGTGGCAGGGCAGATTTTCACTTGTATTTTTTTGTTTTCCTGTGGCAAGGAACTCCCAGATTCTCGTAGACCAGAGCACCTGATCCCCTTTTCCAGCTCAGTGAAATGTAAGGATCTGCGACCTGCAAGGTCTGCAATTTGATTTTATGATGCCAAATGAAGGCTCAGTGTTCAGAGCAGCTAAGAATCCCTTTTTTTCCCAGCCTGGTGCTATGGATCTGCCTAAAAGCCATTGCCTGAGGATATTCTGGCTCTCATGTTTCCCTCAGGATCAAAAATATCCTGTTCACAGGGCTTATCAATAAACACCAAGCTGCAGGGCTTGGTTTGATCTCCATCAATTTTGTCTGTTTTGCTGATGAAATTGCCTTGGTGAGCAGGAATAAACCAGTCAGACAAACATGACACTTTGTCTCCCATATCTTCTCTGCCTGGAGATGTGAGGATGGGCAGGATTTTGCTGTTTGGCCCTCTGGAAGCAGCTGGAATGTCTTGCAGACCATCAGCTGTGTTTGGTTGCTGGTGGAGCACCAGCCCTAACTCCTGGGTGTGTGTAGGACAGACCCTCTGTGCCACTTTGGTGACATCTGTGGCAGGAAAATGAATAAATCTCTGAACTTTAGGGTGCAAAAGCTGCCATGGAGGACCCTTACCAACAGAAGACCAAAGTATCGACCTCAGAGTTAAAATATCTCGACGGCCAAGGAAAAGTGGGCAAGGGAAGGAACATTCCCACAGCTGCAGTGTGGAGCTGGAAGGGCTTCAAAGAATCTCCTGGAGTTCCTGAATCCTCACAGATGGGAACAGAGCAGGAACTCACAAGCCAATTTGCTCCTGTGGCTTTCACAGTTTTGTTGAAATCCTCATAATTTTTCCAGGCACTTGTGCTGCAGTGCAGCGACTCCAGCCTGGTCACCAGCTGAAAAACAGCCTGGTGGCAGCATGCTGTGGGCCCTTTGTTTCCTTCAGGGAGGATTTTTTTCTCGTTATGTTCTTATCAAAAAAAGAATTATGCTGCACAATATTCCCAGATTTAGGGAATCTCTCTGCCAGTTTAGCTCAGCCTAAGCCAATCCAATCTAGCAATCCATATGCAAAGATATCCAGGAGCCCACTGGAGAGATGGAAAGTCAGAGAGCAATAATTTTCTGACCTGCAAAGATGTTGCTGTGAACAAGGTTAACTGAAGGAATTCATCTTCACTGAGTAATCTTTTCCTCGTGAGGTTTTCAAGGCTGAGGACTGAGCTGCCTGGACACTGCATCATTTTTATCATGGCACTTCTTCATTTTTCGTTTTGCTGTTGGCACTTGCCTCTTTTCCCTCCCTCTCTTTTAATTTTCAGCCCTTTTTGTAAATGGGCCTGATTTATTCGGCCTCCCCACACCTCCCTCCCTGCCCTCCTCTCTGCTTAACTCTCCATAGGAAGAAGAAATTTGGAGTAATGGAGCTGCTTCCACCCCAGACAGGTTGTGCAGGCAAAACTGGTGATTTGGAAGAGCTCAGATGCTCAGAGGCCACAGAGGTGTTCCGACAGATCTGGGAGCTGTCATTTCCTGCTCACTCCCTGTTCCACACACCTCCGCTGGCAATTGGAATTCTGATTTCAGGTCCTTTTTCATTTTTAGGTGCACACAGAGCTCTGTTTGCTGCTAGAAGGCAGTAAATGCCCAATTTTTCCAGGCACTGCAAACATCGTAAGGATAATTTTTTCCTCTAAATAAGCAAAACTGGCAGCCTGATGAATCACAGCAATTCCCGTAGGAATGGGGGCTCTTCCAAATGGAGGCTGGTGGGTGAGTTCCATGCAGGGGCTCCACTGGGAGCTCACCTTTCATCCTGGACAGAAACACTCACGGGCCTTCAGTGCTTTCCCTGCTCTTTTATGTGCACATGACATTTCACTGTAAAGAAACTAAAACTCAACTGGAACAACAGGAGAGTGGATCACACATCGAACTATTTGTCCTGAATCTTTGGCTGATTAGGAATTTGAACATTTAACCCCTTCCAGGTTCACTGCCCCTCAGCCAGAAGAGACTCAGCTCTGAGGGATGCAATGAATTGGAGGATAGCCAAGACCATTTCCCATTCCTTGCCATAAGGATTGGGGAATATTGGCTGGCTGACTGCTCCAAGAGCATTCTGCTGAGCTATCTAATAACAAACTGAGTTTAAAAAGTTAAATGTCGAAGAGTTTTGCAAGCAGAGTAACTTTTTAAAGTAAATTGCCTTGAATTTCTCAACAGAAAAAAAAAAAACAACCTACCACTCGCCAAGCTTTGCTGGGGACCTTTCCTGAGTTTCCCTCAGCCTTTCCCCCTGTAAATGATTTTCCTGTCAGCCTTGGCAACGTTCCCATGCTCTGTTACCTGAAGAAGATTTAGCAGCTCAACAGGAGCTCAGCTGAAACCCAATCCCTGCCTCACAACTCCCTCCCCATCCCCTGGAACATCCAAGCTCAGTTTAAACCTCCAGCACTGTGCTAATCCACTTCAGGTGCATTGTGGACAAGAGCGAGTTAAAACAGAGCTGAAGTTCCAGCCTTGCCTGCCATTGGAGCAGATTCACTGCTTGGGATAATTCCTGGGGATTGCAGAGCAGTAACCCAGGGATGAACCCAGCCCAGGAGCCAGATGATGCCACGGGCTGTAAATCCCCCTGGCTCTGGCTCCACGATATTTATTGTCTGGGCCAGTGAAGCAAGGAGCAGCGTCACATGTCCCTGGAAGCCTTCTGTCTGATGGCCTGCTTGACTGGGATGGGAATTCAAATATTAGCAGCTTTCATCTAAAAAAGGGGAGGGAAAGCTCCATTTGCAGGACAGAAGGCATAATATTGAAATGATCCATCACAGCTGATGTGCCCAGATGGCTCTGCGAAGGAGAGGGACAGGGGATGGATTGCCCAGTTCACCACATTTAAAGGAACAAAGCTGAGAAGTAAATCCTGGTGCTATCGGGCCCCAGTTCTTGAGCAGGAGATGCACCTTTTGGAAGCAAAGCAGTAAAACAAAAATTACATTTGAGGGCGGTACGAAAGATTTCCTTGTCTTGTTTTAATCCCAGCACAACTCTGATGAACAAGACCATGACCAGGTAGAGAGATGGACAGAGTTAATCTCCAGTGCCTGAACTGACTTCAGCAGAGGGCAAGCACTGGTCATGCACCCTGGTTAAATTTTCCCACATTCCCGTTCTCTTGAAGTGAATCTGGAGAGCTGATGAGATACTCTGGAAAAAAAAAAGCTGCCATGGAACCCTGGCAAAATTGTCATTACTTGTCACGCCTTATGTGCTTTTTAAGTAATTTCCTGCTCAGCCTCTAGTATTAAATAAAATTATCCTAAGCACCACCGCAAGGTCACTCCATATATTTAATTCTTCCCATTAAAATTCCTCATCTGCCACATCTGTTGATTGGTTTGTCTGTTCAATTAGCTACCATGGCTGTATGAGGAGGGATTCTGTGACAAATTAGCATATCCATGATGCAAAGCTGGGCTTTAGGACACCCATCACACACAAATGTTAAGTGACAGACCCCATAATTACACGGCAATTGCTCTCTGCCTGCTCCCGGGTCCCTCCCGTGTCGAAGGAATGCCTACAAATTGATTTCAGGTTCACATCTGCTCTGCCGGGTGCAGGCACAGAGCATTTTCAGCTCCCATCAGATTTTATGGAAGTTCAGCACGTCCCAGGTCGCAGCCAGGTCAGGAATTGGGAGCTCTGGAGCACGGCCATCAGCCCACACCTTCCTGCTGGCACTTGGAAAAACCCTTTTTCTGACCCACAGACAGGGCTCCTGAGAGGCCTTTTAAAGACTTTTATTCCATTTTCAGTCTCACGAGAAGGGTGAGATGGTACAGATGTTATAATTCACACCATCACCATCAGAAGCCAAACTATTTCCTAATTCCAATACAACATAAGCAATTTTTGGGCTATCAGCTTGTGCCACACAATGCTGCTGATGCTTCTAAGCCAACCATCTAAAAATACCTCATGTGGGTCTTGGTACAATGCATCTTTCATAGTTCTATTTCTCCAAATTATCTAGTTTATTTGCAAGATAATCATTTGAAACTTGTTTCCAGTTCCATTTCTCTCTCAGCAATGTCTGTCCTATTCCATGCCATTTCTAAGTCAGCATTTTTATCTCGGAGTTTGCACACAGATGCACAAGACTGTGTGAGCCTTCTGTCAGGCTTTGAGAATCCTCTACAAATCCATTTCCCACAGGCACTGCCCAGGACACATTTTCAAATGGCTCGTTTTGACAGCTTAAACAATAGAGCATTTGATTACATTCGAGTATATTAATGCAGCGAACATACATGAAAATATATTTACCATTGTAAGGATTGTTAAAACACCGCTATATACTATCCCAGCAGGGATACACCAAGCTCAAAATGGATACAGAAGCAAACACAGGAGAGAAATAGCAGGAAATTACAGAATTATCAGACCAGAGGATAAGCATCTTACTCACCTTTGGATGCTGGCTGATAACCTGAGGCACAACACTGATAAGGAGACAATAAACTCGGGAAGGAGCTCCTGAGGAAGCAGTGAACTCTGTTCCAGGGCTCTGGAGATGTGGGATGCGGAGATAACATCTGGAAATTGGCGGCTTCCCAGAAGGAGATGCTCCAGGTGGAACTGGGAATTGTTAATCTCTGCATTATTGTCACGATTTATCCAGCAAGGGAAAGGAATTGCTTGAGTGAGGGAGGCCCACCACGGTGTTCCCTTCTGGTTTGGGATCACAAATCTTAGCTGGGCTCCTTTGCATCTCCTTTCAGATGAGGAGATCTGCTCCAGGAGCTGTGCCTCACCTCTGCATTTCCCTGTGAAAATGAGGACAACACTTATCCCAGCCATGTGGATGAGGATCCTTTATTGAGTGAAATTATTTGGGCTAAACCTTTCTCTCTCAGCACAGAGTTACACAGACTCAGGTTTATTATTTCAGCACTGTGGTGGTGCCTTAAGTTTTAACTTTCGTGTTTTTTTCAGACATAGGCGTGCAGTTCTGAGAGCCACATTAGGTGTTAGTAAGCTCTCTTCACAGGGCAGGGAGACAAAACAAATCCTCTTCCTGATGGAGACCAAGGACAACTTTCAGCATAAACAACAGTGGGACTGAGGGGAGAAAACAAGAAGGGTGAGACCTCACAACCTGAAGCTGTAATTGGACAATCAAACCCCAATATGCAAATGAATCAAAACTTATAAAAGTGTGAAACCTCGTGACTGGGGCTCCATTTTGTGACCATTTTGGGTCCACCTTGGGTGTAGCCCTGGCCAGGCTCTTGTCCTGCCCAAGGTGTACCCTAAAGGCCTTTCAATAAATCCCTGCTTTATTCTCCAGCTCTGCCCAGTCTCTGTTCCAGGTGTGCCTCCCCAAGGCAGCAGCGGCACAGAACCTCTGGTGCCGATGCCCTGAGGCCGTGGCAGGTCCCTGAGTGCCCTGCCTGCCAACCCAGCTGCTCTGAGGCCTCCCCCTGCCCCTCTGTTCCTGCTCATCCCTGCCTGGCTGCCCCCTGAGCCTTTACAGAGTGAGCATTGAAGAGAAGAAAGGGAGATTTGCAAATCTGTGTGTTTTTCGGGCTGGCTGAGCTCCCCCAGCGCTGAGGGCAGTGTGCGTGCGTGTGTGAGTGTGCACATGCCTCTGCTCCCCTCGCTGGCTGAGCTTCCCCAGCACGGAGCCAAGGATTATTGCAGTGGAATAACAAGAGCCGAGGCTCTGCAGAGAAAACAATTTCACACAAGACTACCCCGGGTGAGGACGGGGAGCAGGGACACAAAGGCAGAGAAGGAGCAGCTGAGCACTCCTTGCCTTGCCAGGGTGAGCGAGGAGCCAATTAGGGTAAAACAGCAGCCAGGGGGATTATTTTTTGTATGGGAAAGTAACCCGTGGAAGAGTGAGGTGGTTTGGTTCCACAGAACTTTCCTTGCCTGTTTAATCACCTTTGTAGCCCCATCCAGCCCCTTCCTGGGGGCTTTAGTGTTGGTTTTCAGAGGTCCCACGAAAAGTTTATTCTGCTTAGATGGTGGAGCATGGGATGAGATGCACAGGTACCTGTGGAAGCGGGAACAAAATTTTGGACAAAATACCCATTCTCTGTGCTTTAAGGACCCTGATGACAGAAGGGATGGGTTCTGCTGTGGTTTTGTGGAGCTGAGATCAGCAGTAACACAGGTAAGAAACAACCAGCTGGACAAGAAGTGCCAAATACTTGACCAGAGCAAAGGTAATCCTTATGAAATAAGGATTTCCTGATGAAATATCTTGCTTTTACTATGGACACAGGACTGCTCAAAGCACAAGCTTGGAAAAGACCGATAAACCTGATTTGAGCAGATTTCCCACTCAAGCCATGCAAGATGGGTGCAGTTTAAAACACGTAAACCACTTCTTGTGACCTAAGGTGGTTTAGAGGGATAAGGAGAGCAGCCCAGAGCTGCATCCAAAGCCCTGAGCTGCCTCTCATTTATGCTCAGCAAATACCAGCAGCTGCTCAGCCGCAGGATTCTTCCTTTCTCCAGAAAGTTCCCAAAGCAGAACTCAAATCCCAGCACAAGACGCAGTGGCACAAGAAGGAGGTGGCATCAGCCAGGGCAGGGAGAGGCTCAGAGCACAGCTGGGTGGTGCTGCAGAGGTAAAAGGTGTTTCACAGGTCTCAGCCTCCTAAACCTGCCTGTGCAGCCTCAGCCTGGTTTCTGCACGTAGTTAATGCACGCAGCTCGAGATTAAACTCTCACCACCCACCAAAAGGCTTAAAGAAACCTCAAGTGAATAAATTCCCTCTGTTCTGGAAGGGGGACGTCAGGAACAATTCAAGTAAAATCAGTGAAGTGTGAAACACACAAAATAAATCAGCATTTCGGTATTTTTTTCCTTTCTTTCTTCCTTCCTTCCTTTTATGAAGTGAAATACATTTGGAGAAGCACCTCTCTTCCCTGGGGTTCCCAGTGCTTCCCACTGCAATGAACACGTTTGTTTAGTCTGTGTGTACAAAGCACAGATTAAAGCTTTGAGATGGAAAACCACAAGACAACCCATGACCTACAACAACAGACAGAGCTCAGCAAATGGAAAATGCGCTGGGGCCCGTGGGAAATCTGTTTTATTCCAGCATTCCTTGTACTGCTCCCTGCCCAGGGTGACTCTGCTCCCACATCCACCCTCTCCTAAAAAGAGAAGGCAACACGACCTGAGGGGCACAGGAGCTATTTTATTACATTTTATTACATTTTATTACATTTGGTTTGGCTGGACTCGTGTCCGCCAAACCTTCCTCAGGTTTCCCGCCTGGAAAAGGAGGAGAAGGATCCTGACCTTCCCAGAGGTGCTCACAGCAGGCGGGTGGGACGTGCGGCCCGAAGCTTGATCTGGGTGCTGTAACACAAATCGTGGCACCCAAACCGAGGCGTTCAGTTCTCCTCCCTCCCTCCCTGACCTTCCCCCACCCTCCTTTGATGCCAGGCTCTCTCAGCTCCTGCAGCTCCTCAGCTTCCAGCCAGAGACTGACAACAAAAATAAAACATTTTCAGCGCACCCCGCTCTCCTCTCCCGCCACCCTTCCCCTGCGGGAGGGGAGGATCAATACCTGGAATGGGCATTCCCAGCTCTCTCCATGGCAGGGAAGGCTGTGATGAGGCTCTGGCACCACCTCTGGTGTTGGTGATTGATGGGGGCTGTGCTGGGCACCGGGGGAAGATTGGTTTCTGGGGCTGATGGATAAAGTCTCTCATGCAGCATGAAACAGCTGGGCAGGAGAGTAATGGGCCTTCTGATTCCTTCCAGCAGCGAATATTTAGTAAGAAAAGCTTGCAGAGGATTTCCCCTGATTAATTTGTAATTGCGGAAGCTTGATTTTAGGTGTGAATGCCACAAAGTCTCCGTTAAGGAAGGCTGTCAGAGCAGTTAATTAAGGCAAAGGTGCCTTTATGGGATGTCACAAAAACATTCCCTGCTGCTGGAGGGATGAGCTGGGCTGCTCAGGCAGCCTCAGCACAGGGAACACCCAGCCCAAGACCCCGCTGAAGGAGTTCACATTCCCGGGTTGCACAACGGAATTAGCGGCTGGATGGGAGACAGATGATGCTGGGATTGAGGCTTCAGCGGGTGTTCATGCATATTTCATAGACCTGTTTGCTTTTTGATGTTCACAGCTCTTTGATTATTCTTTTTAATCCTTTTCCTAGACGTTCTTCAGGGTTGGGTGCAGCCCTGGTTTCGGGCTGTGGGGCAGGAGAGCTGTCCTTGCACAGCCCTCAGCGTGCAGGGGACACCAGGGCAGCCTTAGCCATGGTTTAAATCAGTTAAAACAGCACCTGAGGGTCTTTGATCTGCCACTGGAGCAACCTCAGGTGTGGGAGGGACTGGGAAATCCATGCAGCTGAGGAATGCAAAGCATCACCGAGGGAAACCTACAATATTTGTTTCAAATCTACTTTGATAAGCTAAAATTCCGCAGGGAGATGCCAGCCATGCAGGCAAGGTTCCCTGTGCAGTGGTAGAAGGGATTGCCCACCCAACAGTGCCACCTAAAAGGGCTTTGATTGCTCAGGTAGCTCCCAGTTTGAACTCAGACATGAACCTGGCAATTAGAAATGGAAACGGAATTTCCATCCTGTCCCTGGCCACGGTGAACTCTGAGCAAACAGCATTTTTGCTCCATTTCACTCAGCCTCAGAGCTGCCAAAGCAGGAGGAATTACCGAAATCAACAAGAAACTAATCTCTTTAATCCTGGAATTTTAGGGTTTTTTTAAAATAAGTTTAAATAATTGATACACTGTCAGAAGCAGCCTGATTCCACGGAGGGGAGATTAATATTAAATAAGAATGTTTCTCCCTCTCTGTGAGGGAAAAGGAGAGCAAAGTGACAGAGCAAGTCCAAAACAAGTGGCCCAAAGTGGGTGAAGGGTTGCTGGAATTGTTCTGGCGCTTCTTCACTCCAGAATTCAGGCACAACCTGACCAGGGGTGCAGTGAGCAGGGAAGGGCCCTGGCTCTGCCAACTTCGTTCTTACAGGAGAAAGGAACCAGGAAATTCTGGAAATGAAAGGAAAGAGGGTAAAAACTCTCTGAAAAATCTATGTGAATGGTCTCTCAGTGCCACCTGGGCTTCATGGGCACTTGGCAGTGTCCCCTGTGCCCACTCTCCTGCACTGCTCGGCTTCCAGAGGACAAATTTTGCTTCCCAGCCTTTCCCGCTGTGTGGGGCAGAACAGTGGCTGAAACACTCCGCCCTGGCCTCACTCCACCTGGCGTCCCCGTGCTGCAGACCTGCTGCTGGTGCCTCTCCCAGCCACAGCCAGGGGTGGTTTTATCCCTCCCCAGGACCGGGGAGGTCCCAGGGCACGCCTTGCCTTGCCTGGGGCAGCCCCTGACAGAAAATGGCATTTCAGTGATGCCTTTTCAGGGCTGCCTAAAAATCAGAGGCCAGACAAAATGGAGAAAATAAAAAGCAGTTCCATTTATTGAAGGGCTTCAGGTACATTTAGGGCAGACAAAGCTGCACCCAAAATGGACAATGGTCACGGGTTTGCACACTTTGATCAGTTTGGTCCATTTGCACACTGGGGGTTCATCTCCCAATTACAGCTTCAGGTAATGAAGGCATTGACCCCAAGTTTGCTGCCCCGACTCCCTTTTGTTTCCATCTCTCAGGCCTGAGGCAGTGAGGGGTCCTTGATCCCCAGGCAAGTCCTGGAGAGGAATTGTTGTGTCTGCCCAAACTGGGGAAGCAGCAGCTCACACTGTGTGTGGGGCTTAGAGTTGCACACTAAAGAACTGCAGGGTTACAAATAGAAAAGCTAAATTCCTAAGGCATCATCCAGGGGAAGGAGGAGGTGCAGCCACAGCCAAAGCTGTTCTAACTCTTCATTTTCTCACTCGTGTTAATCCCAGTTAAGGTAGGCATTTTTGTCCGTACCTACGAAGGTTTTTCGAGGCTCAGATGCTGAGCTCAGCACTGCTCTGTGGGCCTGGGTCTGCAGCCCTTTCCCTGCAATGCTCCCAGCGCTGAGGAGGTCACTGCTCCTATCAGAGCTGCCTCGTTGCTCCCTCTCTTATCAGTGTCTGTCCTCACAGAGGGGCCTCGTCACAGGAGGATCTGGAGCCTCTCATGTCACTTAAAAGCCAGCAGCTCTGTCTTTGTCTCAGCCTTATCTCCCATTCGGAAGAGGGCTCATTATCTCCAGTATACCCATAAAAATAAGTGCTGTGACATTACTCAGGGAAAAAACAGCCTCGGTGACAGGTAGCAATGCCAGGTCACAAAACTCAGCAGAAATAAAAAGAAAAGGAGCATATTTCACTGCAGAATCCCAGGCTGACACCAGGAGAAGTGCTGGAACAGTTCCTCAGAGCTTTGTGCCAAAGGGAGTGGGGCTGTTCAAGGATAATGCTTCCCTCAGTATTTAATATAAATAGGCAGAGTTTTATTAACCTGCCCCCTGAGGTACCCAACAAGGATCATCTCAGAGGAGAGAAACAATAAGGAAATGAATAACAACTGACTGTATTACACATGCAGCGTGGTGATCGATACCACTCTGCACTAAAATTGCAGTTGGCATCCAAACACATCTCAAAAGGGGAAAAAAAAACCAGCAGTAAGAACTCATTCATCAACCACCTCATCTTTAGAGGCACTTCAGCATTATTAAATGTTTTATTCAGCTGTGGGACTCTTTGGGCCACGGGGAGAAAACAACAGTGGCCCAAAGACTCAGCTTTCAGATACAGAGCTGCAAAAACAGCCCAGGGGTCTGTGTTCAGTGCCCCAGGGATTAATTAATACCTCGGGGACGTCACTCTGTCCACACCACTAAACGAAACTCCAGTCTGAGATGCCCAGATCCAGCCCAGCATTATGCTTCTACAGTGGTGGACTTTTGAAGAACTGCAGGTGAATCAGATGTCACAGCAAACCCGGTGTTTGTTCTAATGGTTGTGACCAATCATTCTCAAGTGTCCCTCAAAATGGGATTTTCTTGTGTTGGGAGGAAATGCTGCCTTTAAACCCACAGAAGGCATTGATGGCAAGGAGAGGGAGGGTTATTCCTGATCGTTAGCACATTGAGAGGCTTCTTCTTTTCTGCCTTCCTCTTTTCTGAAACACTGCAGAAAAACGTGCAAGGAACAGGGCACAAGTTCACTGTAAAGAATGTTTCACCCAGGGACTGATTCCAGTCCCCGTGGTTCTGCCTTAAAGACACATTTACCTGTGCTGCAGACACGTTATCTGCCCAAGCCTCGCTCCTATTCACTGACGGTGCACACTTCAGTCAGGAGATCAGCTTAAACACTGAAATAGCTCTTCTGGGACAGATCTTGGGCTGCAGAGTTTCCAGTGCTTACAGATGTACTGTCTCTGGCACTATTTGGTGCTCTTTCTAAAAAGCCTTCATTCCCAGAATTGTTAGATCACCTGGGAAGTTCAGCTTTCAGGCAGCAGAGCTTGCAGACACAGCCTCCAGAGATTTAAAGCTCTGCAGGAAAACACTGAAACCACGGCTGCCTCCTCATCACCTTTTTTTTTTCCCCCCACTAATTTTAGTATGAATGTGATCAGATGAAAAGCCTGACTCATGATTTTTCAACACTTCAGGTTCATAGATGCAAAGCCCTTCTCACATTTTGCCACGTGCTCCTTAAATGCGTGCATTAATTGCAGCCCGTGGGTGCCACGAAGAGCAAGATCTGGGCTTTGAAACAACCTTGGGTCTCCTCATCTCCACCCAAAAACGGAGCCTGCCTGTCCTGAAGTCGCACACACTGAAAATTCTGCGACTCTGATGGGAGAATAATTGCCTGCTCTCTCAGTCCTAATATATTTTTGGTTTCTGGTTGGCTGCATTTGCATCTGGCTGTGCAGGCTGCCTTGCCCGCAGCGCCCTTATCGGATTTGCTCGCTCTCATGACTTACTGCGTTTGTTAGACCGAGTTCTAAATAACCAAAATAAGCCTCGGGAAGGCTCAGCTTGCTGGAGCCCAGACAGGAGCGTGGGGGAGACGCAGACAGCCCAGGTGTGATGTGAGGAACCTGGAATACACTCCAGGCTGGGAGATGCATCCCTGGGAGCGTTGGAGCCGCTCCTCCTTTCCTTCACACCAGCGACAGAGCCTTGAGCACAACCAAAGCCCACGGCACAAACACTATAAATAACAGTAATGGGGCCACTGCTGGTGACATCAGAGCAGAAATTAGTGAGGCTGGCAACGGCAAAGCTGCAGCAAACTGAAATATTTTCACCCCGGCGCTTTCTGGAGAAGGTCTTTTATCTCTGGGGCTGAGTCAGAGGCGAGGAAGGGGGCAGGTGCCTCCCCCCCACTCAGCCTGCTCCTGTGGGGCTCTCACTTCTGGCTCACAGGAGGGGTTTCTGGGAGCCATTTCCGACCCCCCACCTCCCTTCTGACGATGTGGGGATTCAGCCGGCACAGCAGAAGTGGGTTCTGGGGGTATTTTTCACCCGGCTGAGTCACGCTGTGGGGTGTGCGGGGAGGAAGCCGTGCCAGGCTTTAAAAAATGCGGTGCCAGTGCACTCCCTAAATGACATCTCCTCAACTCCACAGCACTGCAGGGCTGCCCCCAGAGCCCCGCTTCCCACAGCATCCCCTGGGAAGGGCCCTCGTTGCTGCTGCTCCCGAATCAGGATGCCCCATCCCACATCTCGTGCCAAGCAGAGCTGGGACAACTCAGGCCTTCCCCTTCTCAGCAAACACCTCCAGCAGAACCCTAGCAAAAGGCTTTTTACTGCCACGGTGCCATTTTGTTGGGATTAAAGCTGCTCCCAGCCTCTGGAGGGGTCTTCCTGGGTGATGCAGTCAATGTAATAAAAGAGTCTGTTAATTTTACAGCTCGAGTGTGAGCATGAATTGTGTAAGAAAGCTCTTGGAAGCAAACCAGGGTTCACTGAAGTGGCCGTGAGTGCCTTTAGCATAATCTTGAAATAGCCAGGAAGCCAAGAAGATGCAGACTTAGCAGAGGATGCTGCAGTGCAGAGAACACTTCAGCGCTGCCACGGGGTGATGGGGACACAGGTGGCTTCACCTGGGTAGGCTGAAGTGGACAGGAGCTGAGGCCCGCAGCACCTGAGCTGGCAGCTCATTTTCCAGGGGCTCAGGCAGGTCCTGCTGACAGCTCGGAGGGCTGTGCTGCTGCAGCCTTGCTGGTTTTTGGTGCCCCAGCTCTGCAGCACAAAGATAGCTCGAGTACATCCAGATGTGCCGCCGACAGCCCCAGCTGCAGCATCAGCACAGCTTTTAATAGCCCTGGGAGGAAGTGCTGACATGAAACTCCCTCAGGCAGCTGAGCCCCTCGAGGTGAGGGGAGCTGGCACCTCCTGAGCCTGGTGCTGGTTCCTGTCAGGCTCCCAGTATGGGCCAGGAACTGGTTTTTGTCTCCCCCACACTGCTCGGACACTGGCACAGCCATGGCACGCAGCGGGAATCCTGATTTCCAGCCCTTCCAAAAAGGATGGAGAGCCTGGCCCCAGGCGATGGTAGAAGCCCTGTGCTCCCCAGACAAAGTTCTTCTGTGATGCCTCCAAAAGAAGCAGGAAAAAGTGTGAATCCTGGTTTTAACAACCCGAAGATTCCCAAGGCAATCAGGAAAGTAAATGACAAAGGGAAAATCAGTGACCTGGTGGTTAACGGGATCCTTTCCCCAGAAGGTTTTCATTGCTTGGACAGGCAGCCTCAAACCAAATGCAAAATGTGAATTCCCTCCTTCCCTGGGCGAACTGGCGTTATTTGTGCTGCTTGTCCCTGACCTTGCTGCAGTTCAGGCTGGCTGGGCACACCTTGGCAGAGCGGGAGAGGGAGCAGAGGAGGGCTGGCTGTGCCCTTTCCTTTCCTCTCAGCTGCTCACTGCAGCTGTCGAGCTGCTTGCGGGAGTCCCTGACAAGACAAAGCTGCCCTTTCCTGCAGGCTGGGGCCGGGGCAGCAGGGCTGCAGCTCCTGTCTGCACTAGAAGGGTTTTCTATTCTGTCCCCTGGCAGAGGGGAGAGCATCAGCAGAGCCTGGCAGCTGTCAGGGATGGCAAAGGAACCAAATCTTGACGCCTCAAAAAGATGGCAAGGAGGGAGACCTGAGAGGTTCAGGTAGAAACTGGGAAATGCCAATTAAAAGGTATCAACTTGCCATTTATGCTTTTAACGTCCTGCCTGGTGTGTCTGGTTTGACACTTCTCCTCTGACAGGGAGTTTGGGAGTGTCCAGCCGACCTGGATAAACATAATCCCTGTCTTGGAGAGCCTCTCATCCCAGAAAAGTGCACAGGTGATGCTGGAAAAGGAGAGAGGTTCGGGAAAGAAAGGATTTTCCCTCAGGTCAGGAATAAAACCTTTCTGCCTGTCCCCATGGTCTCCACTGCCTTCATTGTGCTCTGGGCATCCAGAACAACAAAAAAATATTCTGCTTCCAGATAGATTTTAACTTATTGGAAGTTTGAAGCAGAGACAGAAGAGGCAGACGAATCCTCATTTCCAGGCATGTTCAGACCCAGATTTGGATCCAAATTTTCTCTTCCCAATTCACATGGGCCTCTCTGCATTTCTCAGGCTAGCTTGTTCTGCAACAAGACCCGGGTCTCTGCTCACAAGTTAAAGAGACTTATTTTACTCTTTTTCTCCAGTTTTATTTGCCTGCTGCTGTCCTTAGTGCTGGATTACGGGATGCAGAGCTTTGTGGCCAGCTCCTGTAAACTGCTGGCAGCAAACAACCCTCATAATGCACTTTGTTGCAATGAAATGCATTTTGTAGCGAAACCTATAATAGCTCGAATATAAATTAATTATAATCCCTTCTGCCGTAGCGAACCTTCATGTATAATTAACACTTATTGTGGGGGAGAAAAGGGAAGGAGAAATCCCCACCTGAGCGTTTCAGTAATAATTCCCTCATCCCTAGTGTCTCTCACAGGAAGGAATATTGTGGTTTACCTGTCCCTCTGTGCAGGGCAAGGCACAGCTGCTTCCAGCTGGAGCCAAAAGACGCTGCTGCAGCATGAAGGAAACATGAGCAACTCCCCAGCACGCTGTGCTCCGGGCTCAGGAATTATGGACAGCAGCTCTTTGCCAGATTTGGGAGACAAGAGGCAGATTTGAGGGTATCAGTAAATACAGCACTGATTAAAGGTGTTAAACTCAGGTAGGAGTGTCCTGAGCCACGCTGGGGCATCCATGGGGCTTTAAAGTCCAAATTTGCCTCTATCCCATGGGGTTTAAAATCCAAATTTTCCTCTATCCCATTGGCTTTAAAGTCAATATTTGCCTCTATCCCATGGGCTTTAAAGTCAACGTTTGCCTCTACCCCATGGGGTTTAAAATGCAAATTTGCCTCTATCCTGTGATCTTTAAAGTCCAAATTTGCCTCTATTGCATGGGCTTTAAAATTCAAATTTGCCTCTCCCCCTTGGGCTTTAAAGTCCAAGCTCGCCTCTCTCCCATGGGGTTTGAAGTCCACGCTCGCCTTCATCCCAGGGGCACAACCCAGCTCGTTTTCCCAGCACGGAGCTGCTCTCCAACGCCCTTGAACACAACATTTCCACTGGAGCTGGGCTCTCTCAGTGTGGCAAAATTCAGCGTTCAAGCACTGCAATGACAGCACCATGATTTCCAGGCGCTTCCTGCAGCCCGGATCAGGCTTCCAGCAGAACTCTGGCTGCTCGAGGCCTCCCCAGCCCGGCTGTGAGCAGCTCTTGTGAGAATAACAGAGAAATGTTGATGGTTCAGTGGCTGAATTTGTTCAGGGCAGGGGTCAGCACAAACATCGGGAAGCTCAGGCTGGTAAATGAAAATTTTGGAGGCTCCTTCCCCCCTTCCAACAAAGCCTCCTGCTCCCAATCTCTAATGAGAGTCAATTGCTGCTGATAAATTTTACATAATAGCTTTTTGCTTGTTCTGAAAATTAGGCAGAAAAATTGCCTATTAGAGGGAAAACTGGGGCAATCCTTAAAACTTCCTGTAACCTATTTAGCTGCTCAGGTCAGCTGCGGGGCGGGATCCGAGGCCTCCTCAGGAATTTTCTGCAGGCAGCAGCAGTTTGCAGGGCTGAAGCAATGCCTGGCTTCAGAGCCCCAGCTGATTCCAGGACCACATCAAAGCTGCTCGGGACCAGAGGGCTTGGATTCATTCCTGTGCTGCTGCTCAGGTGTCCTCTCCTCCCTTCTCACCCTTCTCCTGCTGGCTAAAGGATCACCCACACAAGATGAGTTTATTTCAAGATGGAAAATGCCAGGATTGATTCTCGGAGCCTTTTTTGTTTGTTTTTTTAAATTCCAGGACCTGCCAGAGGAGCTCCTGGCTTTTCAGAGCCTCCCTGACCCGGTGCTGCCCTTGCACAGGGTGGCACAGACTGAGCCAGGATAAATTAAACCCCAGGAAAGCACCACAGCTGGCAGAACTCATCTTTTGGGGCACGTGAGCCCCACCTCCTGACTCCTTCCAGTCTGGGGCAACTCTTACTTTGTTGACCTGAAGGACCTCAGGCTCAGCCCCAGATATTCAGGCCGGGTTCAAGAGTCACTGCAAACCTTCCTTCTGCATGCACACTAAGTATTCACTCTCCATGCACTCTCCAAATTACAGACTTGGCCCTGAGTCCTTCCTTTCCCCCAGCTGGCTCGTCTTTCTTCCCCTACCCAATGTTTAAGAGGCTGCAAAACACCAGCAGTGCCTGGATCATGGAGTGAGAGGAGCTTTAGGGTCCCTTCCAACCCAAACCCAGCTGGGATTCTGGGATTCTTCCACCAGTCTCGCCAAAAATTGGACTTTGTCTGCCCTCTTTGCCAGCCCTAAACACGAGCACATCTTGTTCTCGCATTGCCCTGTTTGCATCCATCCTGCTGCCTTCACCTCCTCATTTATAGGAATAGCCAAGCACAGCCACGCAGCTGAACTGGAAGCAGCTGATTGCAAAAACTCACTGACCACAGGACTTAACAGCTCATTTACCCGCCTCAGGCACGGCTCCCCGGAGGTTTATTACCTGCAAGGGATCCTCACTTAAACCCGGGGTGTGTTTTTTCCCCCCTGCTCTCTGAGGGCTGCTGGAAACAATTCCGAATGTCTCAGCTAATCAATGGTGTCTCGCAGCCAATCTCATGCTCCTGACACGTGGGAGCCTTTTGCTTATCCCTCTCCAGCTGAGAAAGAATTACCCAGAAATTTCCTCCCTTTTTTTTTGTGGAAAAGAAAAGAAAAGA